>JABSTB010000232.1:0-15171 GCA_013756995.1 Neonectria neomacrospora
CCCCCAAACCATCCCGCCGGCGTCGATGCTATCTAATGGTGCCCGCTCGAGTCCGTGGTGAGCATTCCGGGGTTTAGTGTTATTCCCTACTAGGGGCCAGTTTGTGCGTCAGATCAGAGGGGCAAAGCCAAGCGACGCGCGTGAAGAATGCTGCTGGAGAAAGCATTCGTACATGCTCCGTACAGACCTACACATGATACATGATACAGCTGTGACCCAGAGTGGATGTGCTGTGTGATGTTCCGGCCCTGGATCCCCCCCCGGAAGACCCTGTATTGTGCATGTACTGCCCCATGTACTCTACCCAAGAAAGGCCCCCGGCATGTTGAGATGCTGCCAGGGCGCAGGGCCAGGGCGCCAGAGACAGGGCCAGCCAGCGAACCGTCCGCCCATGCATCCAGAACGGATCGCCCACCCCCAAGACCTGAAAATTTGCGTTGCAGCTCAGCTATTTCGAGGACCTGTCCAGCCTGTGACTCTTCCTTTGCTCTCACGGGGGCTCCGGTTTGTTCCCTGGGCTGTTACGTACTGCCAAATCGCTCGGTCGATGCCCAGGACACCGTAACTCGTTTGGGTAAGGGGACCCTCTGCTCTGTTTGACCTGCGCCGCGAGCAGGGCCATTCAGGGCGAGTTCAGGGCATCGATTCCAGAAGTAATGGTACTTGGCGCTGTACATGGCGCATTGTACCTGTCGGACTTCGCATCCGCAGCAGCGCACCGCCGCCGGCATGCCGCACGACGCAGTCGGTGTCGCCCCAAACGCCGCCGCGCCAAAAAAAGCATGGCAATTGCCATTGGCACATCTCCCCAGGGCTCTAGAGGAAATCTTATCGTTGGCCCGCCATTGGCTGCGCGCGATGTTCTGCATAATGCTGTTTATCTCACCGTGGAGCTCGAAACCGCCAGAGCCAGTCTCGAGCCGTTGCGACAGAGGAGAACAAAGCCCCTGGTTAGGTAAAATCGCTCAGGCGATGCCGATGCCAATGGACAATGCGCAAATCTGAGTTGAGTTTTTGTTGACCAAGACTTGCTACTGGTTCCATTTCCCCAGACCGACTTTAAAGTCCTGAGGAAAGAAAGTATCGGACAATTACTCCGTGACGGTTATTAATCCCAACAAAGATTTTGCAAACAGCCGAACTTGTGTTGTTCCATTTTCCCGGGCTGGTAGTTGTTACCGAAATCCATGGGGCCACTGGCTGTTTTGGCACTGAGACGAACGGTTCATCTGGCTTCAGAATGCGGGCACAGGTACAAGACAGATACTGTACGGCAGAGCACAGGCACACGACCAGCATTTTTTCTGCGGCCCCTGTTTAACAAGGGGGCGTGTATTTCTCGCCCAGCGACTTTAACTGCGGTTCTGCATATTTGCTCCCTCTGCGCGTGACGCAATGGGGTTCTGGGCAGAGATAAGAAACAGTCAGCCGACGTTAAATACAAATCCGACCAGTCCCCTCCAGAACAGCCTGATGTTGGACTCAGGGCACCCTCGTTACTTCACCCGTTGACATCTCGATGACTCGGCAACGAAGCACGGAGCACTGGAGCAGCAAGGTTCCTCGTCTCGGGCACCAGGGCGATCTGCGGCTCCCCGCAATCTGGTCCAACCCTCGCTAGACTCTGGAGTGGTTGAGTGGTGAGTGGTGAGTGGGTGTAGCTTGCCCCCAAAATGTCCAAGCCGTGACACTGCGAAATGATCAATAGAAACTCCCTTAGTCGCGCCTTTTTACCCCAGATTTCCTGCTGATATCAGCCTATCTTTCATTTGCCTTGCAGCTGACCGCGATCAGTAAAGACTTCCGATCTATTGGAGTCTTCGGCAAAGCGAAAAAGACATCTCCAGCGAGGACTGCCGAGCCGACTGCGGAGGAGAGGATGGTCTGCCCCGGAATCCGGCGCGCGAATGAGCTCGGGGCAGATTTCGGCGTCCATCTCCGTGGGAATGACAATCCGCTGACGGCGCATTGGACCCTGTTTCCGAACCCTTATCGACAAACGCCGCCATGCCTGACACTTGGTGCTTGGAAAAAACGTGTCGAAGATTGGCCTGCTCGTTCCGGGCTAACTTGCACTGCATCGGGCTGATCTTCCCGACGAGCCTGCGGCTCTCGCCCGAAACTCGCATGTGCTCCATCCAGAACGGGAGTCCACCGAGCCCCGGGAGTGGCGATGGTGGTCGCTAGTTTTGGCCACTGCGAGGACAATCACCCTTGCAAAACAATTCATGAATAATGACCCACTCGCCAAGCGCGAGTGACTAAGATATGCACGATAGCATCATATCAAGTCTTTATTTTCCTTGGTTCTAAACGCCCATGACGCTCTCGATCGGAACTCCCCAGTACCAGCTTGCTACACCCATGCCGCCCACGCTCATCGTGACCGCCATCAGGAAGTTGACATCATTGTTGTCGAGCAGATCCCACCCGCTCTCCACCACCCGCGATGGGCGCGCATCCCCGAAGCTGGGCTTGCGATGCTTGTCCTGGGGATCGTAGACCTTTGAGTGCGTTTCGGCATCGTCATCGTCGGCGATCGCAGAACCGCTCATTTCCTCAACTGCTCTCTCTCCTTCGCCGTGCAGGATGGCCGCCTTGATAGCCGTTCGCTTCTTGAATGCCACCGCATCCTCCTCCGTCGACCCCGCCACCAGCACGCGGTTGCCTCCTTCGCCTTCCACAATCTTGCCCGACCGGACATCCTTGACTGATCTCTGAAACAGGCCACCCAGGAAGCTGTCAAGCAAGCTGCCCATCGCGCCCCAAACGACCATGAACCCCATAAACTGGCGGCGCTCCAGGGTCGTCCATGGGAGACCACCCCCGACTCGCGTCGCCGTGTCGGCGGTGCAGGACGGTAGAAACACCATGGACGCAGTGACGATGATCATCGAGCCCAAAAGCCCCGCGCCGAGGCCCATGAGCGTGACTCCTCCATTCGTCCCACGGGGCACCTTGCGAAGCGTCAGAGATGTGATGAGCCTGGGGTCGCTCTTGGAGAGAATCCCAAGCTCCGAGCTGAAGGTATCAGCCGCCACGGCGGCATAGTTTGCAATGATTCCCACAACAAGGAGGTCGCCGCCCCAGGAAAAGCAGAGTGTACCCTCGGGGTCGGGAACGTCGGGGTTCGTGAGGGCGGCGGCTCGAGCGCGAAGTTGATACGCGTGAAGGAGCGTGAGGACGGAGGCCATGAGGGAGTTTGCAAGAACTAGCGAGCGTTAGCCACGTATCACCTATTTCGTTCGTAGATGCACACCTTGGACATGCGATCTGGGCCCTTCTCCTCCAGACGTCCCCTTGGACGCAACCGTCAAGTGCGCCTTGACATCCTCCTTGATCTAGGGCGTGTCAGCACTTCCTACAAGCACTTCGTAGCGGGCGCAAAGACTTACATGCGTCACACGAGTCCCGGCTAGAAAGAAGATGCACAGCAGCGCAAACGGGAGATTCCAGGGGTGGTAGGCGTGCGCAATTGCCGTCAAGGCCGCAACGAAGATGCCGGCGGGGGTCAGCGAGTTCTTGCTCCAAGCCCGGTAGACAAGGGCGCAAGTCGCAGGGCCGGCGATGAGCAACCTCATAGTGAAATGTGCGGCGTGCGACGAGTTGATGCGATGCTTCGATGGCGCAAAGAGGCTTTCGTGTCAGCGCGCGAGAGGGTACGGGGTGGTGAAGGCGCAGCAAGTTGATGTTGCTGGACTGACCACCCACAACGGCCAGTCTGGCGTTGAGCTTTGGAAATATCAGCTGACGTCAGCGGTGGGCAGCTCCAGTCCCAGAGCACACCCCGCCACGCGCTTTCATTGACTTTACAAGAGCCGCCGTGAAATGAGATGACACGTCAAGCGTCGAGTGTTTATTAGGTAGTATGCTAGAATCACCGCATGTGATTTGGTATCAACTTGGTGATATAATACATTAAAAGGTGACGACGAAGGTTTAGCTCGGCTGAGAGGCGCACTCCTACGACCAGGCCGCCTTCGTGCGGGGAATGTCTGGAAGCAGTATCAGACCTACAAGGCTTCAATCAGTAGTACATTTTCACACCAACAGCCTGCCATCCCATCTACGACGTGAATTTGGGTTTCCAAAGGCACTAGTCGACATCGTCCTCTTGGAGGCAACGAAGGATAGCTGGTTCGTATTTGAATGATGATGTTAACTAACCTATATCTTCCGTATATCTCCAATAGTGCTTATCAAGTAAGTCTCAGCGCCCACTAAAGAAATTAGGTCTAAGGTCTCGGCGCCAAGGTCCCAAACCTACATTCACAGGTTGCAATAATAGTAAAAGTGGTTAAGCCATGAGCAAGTCTGGCAACATTAGGGATGCAATTGGAACCCGGTCACTGGAGCTGTCTTTGAGAAAATTGCCACAGCCTTCTACACCAAACAAATTCACCGTCAAAAGGTTATCACATTCAATGAGGTCGTCATAACAGAGCAACCAGCAGCACCTTTTTCGTCTTCATCAATCTCCCGGCCCCTTCAAACTGCCGAATCTGCCTATGGCACCTCAGGTAAATATCCCAACGCCCCTACATTGGAAAGCCTAGTCTGACAGATTATAGGGACCAGATCAAGAGACCCGTTCGAATTGCCGGGTCTGCTCTGTGGCCAAGGCGATTTGGCAGGTCCCGAGACGGAAGTCTCAGACCAGACCCCCAAGACTGTTTTAGCGCGAGGACAAAGGTGCTAGAACAAGACGAGTAAACACCTTGAAGGAACATTTTGAATGAATGACACCTAAACACTTGGACTCATCTACTAGTTGACGTAGATGATCTGGGAAGCGTTCGAGTAGTCGGGAAGCTGTGACGCCCTCTTCGTTTGACGTTGTGATAATAGTAACGCCCATGTTGATAACCCTAAGAAACAAATGGCACTCTAAAGTCATCGAACATTGAAAGGAAAGAAGAGGATCGACAACTACGCATTCCCACTATTTAATCACCCCAGCCTTCCAAGCCTTCCCAGCCTAAGAAACTGATCACACGCCGCATTTAATCCTCAGAGTCAACTACCTGGACTTCCTAGCAAAGACCAACCTAAACGATGGTCTCGCCCATTCGTACAAGAGACCCGTGAGGATAAGCAAGGAAGGTGGGTGATAGCGACACAGTTCATGTAAGTCATTAACGACAGCCAACTCCAAGCAAGACAACAAGCCCTGTTGGCTCAGTGGTAAAGCGCGTCACTAGTAATGATGAGATCACTGGTTCGATTCCAGTACAGGGCACTCTTGGAGCTTATAAGCTGTTCTTTTTGTCTATTCTGCCCGTAATCGTTTTGATGGGCGTTGCGCTCGTTGTTGATGTCGAGTTTACGTTCTGTAGGTGCGGGTGCTGACATAACTGCGCCTGCCGCCGTGCGCGGCACCTGCCTCAACAGCGTGGGGGCATTGAGTCCGAGTGCACAGGAAATTCTTCGTTTGCTTGCTTTAATAAGATCCCTTCTTTTTCGTCGGGACATGAATGCACAAGGCAGATAAGGTAGGTAGGTAAGGTAGGTGGCCAATCGATCAATGATCTTTATCTATGTTCAGTAAATATTCGAGAGATTTGCTATATCATGTGTGGAACAGGAGGTCTTTTAGGGGTCCGTGAGACAGACAGATCAAAAGGTGGGAAAAGGTCGAGAAAACGAGGTGATGGACTTGGCTAGCTACGGGGGGAATGATCCCTTATGTACACAGTAATATCATTCCCTTCCTTTCTATCCTACTCCATGAATGCGTTGGCATAGCTGTTGTGATGCCGGATGCTTGCTTGTAAGATGTCTGCTGCCGCGACCGGCACGTGACATCTTAGGTGACTGCGTTCAACATCATGACAGAACTACCCTGCATTGTTATCATAAGTAATATATTTATTGCCTGCCTTATATGCAATTCCCTTGCCACATTGAGTACGGCATATCCTACTATATTAGCCTACAGATGTCCATTGACACTTTGACGTGAGCATATCGTCGAAAAACCTCAGGTATGCGTACTTTGCAGCTGTGTAAACGTGGTTGACTCATCTTACAAGAACACTACGTGATGCATCAACTCGCACGACACTCAAGGAAAACCCAAGTTGATCATAATGCTCATGTGGATTAGGTAGACTCGTACCTAACTTTCGTAGACCTTACTGTCGGCCTCTCCAGTACCCCAAAACGCCAGAATCATCTACTCGCTGTACATGCAAGCTTCCCATCCAATATCTACAACATGCCGTCCCGGCTCACATCCCATCATGAATCCAAGTCGTTACTGTACGTTGCCTGCCATCAAACTCTCTAGCTCCCATGGGCTCAATGTGCTCCTCCGCCGCGATGCTGTTTTGCTCGTCCTCCGGTCTCGCCGCCTCTTCTCCGGCTTTAGTTGGCCGTCCTCTCCTACGCCGCCCCGATCACGCTTGATGGGGTCCACGTTCACCACCCCTGGGCTCTTGGTATCCTTCTCCTGGGCTACGGGCTGGGGCTGAGGCTCGGGCGGGGATGCGGCAATGGTGGGCTTCTTGACACCGCGAGAACCCCGGGCTGCGCGAAGCTTCGCCCGGACTCGGGCGGCATCGGCTTCTCGCTCAGACGCTGCGAGCTTAGCGGCTATGGTGGCCATGGTGAGAGGACTCTGCTGGGGTGCTGGGTCGGCATTGCGTGGTAAAGGTAGGCGTGAGGCGTTGTTGCGACGTGGAGACCGGCTGGGAGATGGCGGCCCTGAGCGTCGGCCGGAATCACCAGCACTACGCCCTGGGCTCTGTGGTTGGCGACGATATGATGGCTTGGGAGACTCGCTCTCGAACTGAATTGCTGGTTCTAGTGGTGACTTGACAAGCAGTATTTCGTCGAGAGACGACGTCGACGGGGCGCGTTCTCGGCCGACAATGTGGTCCATGGTTGCGTTGGCCACTTGCTTGCCAGCAACGACCGCAAGGTCCCAGGTATTCTCCTCGACAATCGTTGTGAAATCTCCCGGTCTCTTGAGGGGCTTGCCCATACGTAGAGACCCTCGGTTGCCCGCCGAGGCGGAATCTTTCAGAGGGCTTAGCTTGGGCGGCTCTGGTAAGGGCGACGAGCCGAGCATGGATTGAAATAGGGGCGCCGCTGTTGACTGTTGCAGAATCTGAACATTGGGCTCGTCCACGTCGTACTCCTCCACTGGCACGTGGTCATCAAAGTCGGATTCCGCATCGCTCTCGTCTTGGTCAAAGTCCTCAACCAGTCGCAGGCTCGGGGAGGGATGAACCGAAGGGCATGGCGATGACTGCAATGGCTCAAGGTCTTCTTCAAGTTCTTCTGCCACGGCGGATAGTCGTGGTGCAGGAGCCTGTCTGGTCTCCTCCACGTTCTTAACGCGCACGGGACTGAGTCGTAGTCCCATCTGTAGCTCCTCGTCGCAAACTGGCCGTCCACTGGCAGCCATGCGCTTGCGCCAGCCATCAATGAGGTGAACAGCCTCAGTCCAGCGGCTTTCCATCTTGACCCAGCCATCCTTCAGGTGGGCAATCTCCTCTTCGCGGACCACAACCTCCTCGATTGGCACAAAGGATGGGTTCGTCAGGATCGTCCGCATGTGGTCGAGCACTGAGTCTAGCTCTGATGCCATATCTTCCCAGCCGTCTTGTTTGGTAGCTAGACAGTGGTCGTTGTCGTTGTTCCAGCCACTCATTTCTCGTAGTTGTTGCATCGTCCGGCGCATCACGCTTAAGATGGCCGTGTTCTCCTCGCTGAGATTCTGGGCCAGGTTGGCCAGGAACGCGTTCGTCTCGCTTCGTAGTTCGTAGTCGTCGGCAACCGAGTTCCCTCCCCGGCTAGAAGAGCCCGTTCCTCCGCCAACATCTCCAGTAACGGTGATGGACATGACGGCCGAGCTGCCTCGAGATCCACGCGCGCGGCCAGCCTCTCCAAGCTGCTTCTTGAGCGTGTCAATCTGGCGGTCACGCCGGCGCACGTCTGTCGCACATGCCGCGCGAGCCTGTGCGACCAGTCCTTTTGTGCGGGCAACCTCCTCCTTCAGCCCGCGAATTGCGGCGTCAGCCGACTTCATCTGCGTCTTCAGGGCAGACTCGGAAGCCTCTGCAATGTCGAGTTTTCTCTTGGAATCGGTGTGTTTCTCGGATAATCGCGCAATGTCGTTTGCATGCTTCAGGTTTTCGGCTCGCAGGCTGCGCATCGTCGCGGAGAGCGACTCGCGGTGTTCGGCATCGCGCTGGAGGGATTAGCGGGCGTCGCTGCAATGCTAGAGACAGAAACCAGACTTACGTCGCGTCGGAGGATTAGGTCGTTGACGACGCCGACGATGCGCCCCATTGTGGCCGCATCCTCGCCGTCGTTCATCGCCGGGCTGGCGAAATCAATGCTCTGGCCATCGCGCAGAAGGCCTCGCGAGAGCAGCTGGTTGTTGATGTACAGCGACGCTGTACGGAGGTTTTCGGTGTCAATCATGCTGAGCTGGAGGAATCAGAACCCAACTAAAGCAAGGACATTCATATCATCGAGAGCACGCGGTTGAAGATTTGGAAGAGCTGGCCGATGGTGGTGTGGGATGCGCATATAGCTGCCAGGCGTGATACTTTGTTTGGGCTGGTTGCTACGTGGGGGAAAGTAAACAAATCCGACAGGGGGATGACTAAGGTACGTACCTGTTAAAGTGGCCGCCCGACCGTCCACCGCCTGCTGTCAGTGAGCATGGCCCCATGCCCAAGGCGCGCACTCAACAAGGGCGAAAGCGGGCGACCAGCATTGCGTCGACAAGACATGTCTCGACAACTGGCATTGCAGCAGAAACGCATCATCCGACGGTCCCTCTAAGGCCCCCTTGGGCTGCAGGACCACATGGCTGTACGAGAAGAAAACAGTGAGTGGCCGTCTTTTGGGCCGTCGCCTGGGTTGACAGGTCGACAGCGAGAAAGCTGCATATACTCCGCACTCCGTAGCGCTTCGCTTTCGACCCTGAACCCATAACTCGGGGCGACTCAACGGCTGCATCCCGTCGGGACCGCGGTCTTGGCATCCACTTGCTTCGCTAGACGGGTAGCTAGGCCATGTGAAGTTAATTGACCCATCTCGTTGACCCATGCTGTTGCAAATTTGCAGTCTCAGACCGGGAGCGGATGACACAACTCTGTTGAGACGCAGAGCCTCCACCCCGGCCTCAACTTCTTACTTCTTCTAACCACGCAACCCCGATTTGGAGGGCATCCCGTTGAGCCGAGAAGGAAAAGGAAGGAAAATTCTGCTGCGGGTGCTTTTTGGTCCAAAGCAATTAATGGACAGCCTCATTCATGTAGACGCTAGTGCCAGACAGTAGCAGACAAGATCATGGGCAAGCAGGGACTAGGTCTGTCGTACAGGCTGTGCAATCTGACAGATCGTCAAGTCAATGCCGAATCTCTTATCGACCATCATCCCAATTTATCACGAAGGTGTGGGACTGAACTTGATCAGTTATCGGGCGTTGCGTTTTATCTATCGCAGCAAAGGTGCAGGATCTGGAGCTGGGTATAACCACCAAGAACGTATTCGTGGGGACGTCAATTATATATCTGCCACCAATTGAGCTGTCATCCACGTGCAAGCAGCAGCCAAGGGCACCTGGTTCTCATCACAGATGTCGAAACCCATCGGAAACACCTCGTGGGGAGCCTGGGTGATCCTGGTCAACCATCCCTATAATCCAGGGCTGACGCGGCTACATATCTTCACCCGAGGCACCCCAGCATCTCGTCAACTGCCATCTATGCGGAAATCGATAGTGCGACTGCATGTTCCAGACCAATCCGTGCCGACAGATGTCATCTAATTCAGCCTGTTTCAACTCTCGGAGCCATTGCCCCGCACAAATCGCCCTCATGGCCGACGCCATAAGTGGAGGGTCGGACATTTTACAGACATCACTCGCAGTAGTTTGACTTCGGGAACCGCGCGTCTTGGCTGGAGAGTTGAAGGGAAAGTTGCTTCTTGCATGGCTCGGCATCTGTTTTCGCAGTCAGCATCCACTCCGACCCATATCGCAGCATAATGGTTGATCGAAAAGTAAATATTCAGACAAATTTGAGAAGATTTTGGTAAAGCGGTTGTTTTCGGCACTCAGCCAGGGAGACCCAAGTAGACTCGGGTCTCCCATGGTGTTTCGATGGCCCCGCAACGTCATCATGAAGTAGAAATGGAGAAAGCATCGGAACTTACAGCAGTATTTGCTTTTCCCTCAAGGTTGATTTCATGTCTCCGGCCTGAATTTCCCCCGCTTCTGGCGCATCGCGTTGACCTTCCGCCTGTCCTCCTCGAAACTCCTCAGCAGTGCAGCCTGCTCTGCCTTCCGCCTCTCTCTAAGCTGGAACCTGTAGAAGTCCTGCGTCTCGGACTTCTTCTTCGTGTCCCTGTCGATCATCTTGCGCTTCGCCTCCTCGGCCTCGTTCCGGCTGGCAGGCGCCACTCTTCCTCCGCGCACGACCGTCACGAAGCCGTCATCGTCAGGCTCGTTGCGGAGTCGCTTGGAAAGCTCCGCAGCTTCCTTCTCCTTGCGGTTGAATGCGTTGAAGAAGGCATGGACAGCCTTCTGGGTTGCTTGCTTATCGACGCGCGACATCTGCAAGTGTGAGGCAACCCATGACGATCCAAGAGCCGGGACGTCATCGGCCAGGTTGCTGCCCCATGAGGGATATTTCTTGATTTTGTGAACCTTGGCAATGGCTTTGAGGACCTGCTGCACACTCTTCTCGTCGGCCAGTAACACGACGGCGGTACTGCTGCTCCTCTGTAGTCGTCGTGACCAGATCTGCGGCAGCTGCACAGCCTCTTCTTCTCGCGCCCGCTCCTCCGCTTCTACTTCTTCGCGCTTCCTCTTCCGTGCGAGTGCATTGAGTTTCGTGGCGTGTGCGGGATCAATAGGCAGCGATGACTTGGTCTGGTCCTCGAAGGTAATGCTTTCGAACCGTCCAGCTCCAACGAGCTCGGCGAAGACGGCGCGAAAGTGAGGCTCGGTGCCGTCTGCCGGGATGTTCTTCAAGAACAAGCTTCGGGAATCGTTTGCGCTGGGGATCTTGGGCGCATTCCGTCGTACGCGAACTTCATGGATGGCGGTCTCTGGGTATGACGGCGTCCCGGGGATTTTGATCGGGAGCACTGCGAAATGGTCACCAGTATCTTCGACGGGTGCCATGGTGAGATGTCCTCGACGGCCTTGACGTCAAACAGATTGTCGGGGAGGGTGCAGGGAGCCAAACGGAGGATGTCGAGTTGATCGTGGACTGGGAGAAAGATTCGAAGGTCTGGCGATAACAGAAAAAAAGTCGAGCCCCACATGCGGCACTGTCTTATCAACACTGTACTAACACTGTACAGCAGCCTGTGATTATGCTTCCTTTCCCTGGCCAACCATTTGCAACTCACTGAAGACCCCAGGTTTCTCAAATACGTATGGCTTAAAAGTCAGTAGGATTGCGTGCTTGGAGTTATATGCAAATAAGAAGAGTAATTTACTCAGAGTAACCTTCAATACTCCTCAAATCGAAACACCAGCATTGACTTCTCTCGTCTGCAACTCTCATCTGCAGCCGTGGCATTCAAAAGTCAGTCTCAAGGCATATTGCGTGGTGTTCATCCTCTGAGTGCACATATCATCGTCACTACAATACAAATAACATTTAATGGCCATATTTGATCCCCCAAATATCCAGACTGACGCTCAATCATCCATTACCAGGTTCTCTCCTTGCTCCATTCTTCTTCCTTACTTCCTTCCTTATAGTTATCCAACACCATAGAATGGAACATTTTGCGCTTAATCAACCCTTCCCCCCATCACAATGTCAAATCCCGGTCAATCCTTCACCCAGTCCACAGCCCAGTCGTTAAAACGATTCATTGTCGGCTATAGCAGAGGGGACCAGCCCGGAAGCAAGCCACATCTGCTAAGATGGAGGTCTTCCAAGTGGTTCATCATCATCACAGTTGTTCTAGGGATTTACGTCGACATCTTCCTCTACGGCAGTACTGTCGTTGTTCTTCCGTTCGTTCTCGAAGACCAAGCCGGCGTCAGCCATGACGAGATTGGCAAATGGACCGGATACTCGATGCTCACTTACAGCCTTGCCTCCTTGGTCAGCAGCCCCATCGCAGGGTTCCTCGCCGACAAAGCTCGCAACCGTCGAGAACCACTTCTCTTGGGCCTCTTGTTTCTGCTCGCCGGCTGTATTTGCCTTTGGGCTGCGACGAGCATCACTGTCCTCCTCGTGGGTCGTTTTCTCCAGGGCGTGAGTGCTGGCTTCGTCTGGAGCATAGGCCTTGCGCTGATCGCCGATACTGTTGGAATCGACGAGGTTGGTCAAGTACTGGCCCATGCCGACATTTCGCTTTGCTTCGGCCTTGCCTCGGCGCCTCCAATTGCTGGATCTGTCTTAAAGAAGTACGGCAAAGATGCTGTGTATGCTCTGGTTATGGGCTTCATTCTCTTGGATGTTGCCATGCGACTCGTCCTCATTGAGCGGCGAGTCGCAGAAAGATTTCAACCTGCCTCTGTGGACCAAGAGACCAGGGACAATGGTCAGCAAGATTCAACAGAGGGACAGCCTTTAAGCTCACAAGCGATCAACGACAAAGGCGAGGATTCGAGCTATCTGGAATATGCCACTGTCCTTTTCAGGTCTTGGAGAGTACTCGGAGCACTGGTTGGTACCTGGGCTGTGGCTCACATCTTGTAAGTAACCTATCCAGCATCCCAAGACAACTGTTAACAATATTCAGGATTTCCATCGACGTTGTGGTTCCAATTTACTGTGAGGAACGGTACGGATGGGGGTCTCTGAGGGTCGGCCTATTACTCTTTACCTTCTACGGCCCATCCCTGCTCTGTACCCTCACGGGAAGACTTGCAGACCGGCACGGCGGCAAATGGCTGGCCATTGGCGGATTCTTGGGCTGCATTCCGTCCTTTCTGGGCCTCACCACCGTCGATATGTTTTCCAAAGACGATGCTCCGGCGATCATGTGGATTTTGATGGCCTGCGCAGGCATTTCATTGTCCTTCGCAAACACTCCAGTCATGGCAGAGATTGTTTACGCACTGATGGAAAAGCAGGATCGGTATCCTTCGCTTCGTCGGAACTCGGGTGGCTATGGATTGGCGTATGGCATGTTCATGACGGTGTTTTCACTGGGGTCTGTGACGGCGAGTGCAGGCTCTCCTCATTTTCTCCAGCTAGAAGATCATGGATGGAGTGCTGCCATGTATTCGCTGGCAGGATCTTGCCTGTTTGCGATTGTCCCAGTGGCTTTGTGGACTGGTCGAAAGCCTCCTGGCGGTCGCTTCGGCATGCGAAGTAAGCCACTAATTGCGCCAGAGACTACGAGTATGGACCAGGCTAAAGATGGTGAAGTCATGGTCATATCGAAGGAAGTTGTATCAAAGGAAGTGTAGAACTTAAAGGTGTACCATTAGCCGAATTTCTTCTTGTACATTAGAGAACATCATGCTGAAGCAAGGGGTTCAGAACGGGTCGATGATGAGGGGATAGGAGTAGACCAAACAAACGTCTGACGGTGTGGCCGCTGGCATGCTTAAAAAAGAAACCAATAATTAACGAACATTGCAATTGTCGCAGCCTTCTTCGCCGCCATGAGTTCGCCGCGCGATATGGCGATTATAAGGCGAGCGTTTACGATCAGATGAAAATGACAGTAAGAGAAAAGGGAACTCGCCATTTTTTCTTCATCACTACCATCCTTCTCCTCTGTTTTATATGCATGTCTCTAGACTTCTCTCCGCAATTCTAGCACAATTTTTCTCCCTCGTGGAAACAATCTTTCTTTTCCTTGCGTCGTTAACTCCCAGCATTTCTGCCGCAGCACCCACGATGCCGAAGCGCAACCTCACCGAACTAGCGGAACCCATGCACGAGACTTGGAATTGGTGTACGCACTGTTTGCGCTCCACCAACTTGGAGTTGTCAAATACCCTTATCCACTGTCGACTCGCCCGCCGCCCCATCGAACTTCCAGCCCTATACTACGAGTTCTGTGAAGCCGGATCATCCCGGTCCTACCACTGTCATTTCGGTGGCAAAACCTGTTGCTACGGATATAGATAAATATATGTCTAAACCTAAGTATTCAGTATATATCTTAAACTAATGTGTTATCTACTATATATTATCTCCTGGGTTGCCTTGATCTATCTGTTGGCATTGACTAAGGCTAAAAAACTTATAGACAGCAGGCTGCTGGCCATTTTTTAGCTGCTATGTCAATACACAGTTGAAGAGAAGGTTTGGGACTGCAATATAAGCCCTTTTGCTTTGAAGTGTTGATCCTGGGTTGTAGGCTGTAGGCTGTAGGTTAGGGGCTAGGACAAGCACTGCTAGAAAATGTATCACAAGGTCATAGAGAATGAGCACACGAAACAACAGTTGGAATTGGAGAACGACACCAAAAAGATCGGTCTCCCGAATTGGGCCAGGCATGTCCGGGTATCAAAAGCCAAAAAAAAAAAAGAACAAAAAAAAGACCAGTCATTACTGGCTCCCCCCAAGCTCTTCCTTCTTGACAGCCACATTGTCCTCGGCCTCATCCTCGTCCTCGGCCTTGACGGCAATGGGGACGATGGTGGGAGCGGCGGCGGCGGCGGCGATGGCGGCGGCAGTGGTGGTGGTGGTAGTGGTGGTGGTGTTGGTGGCAGCGGCGGCGGCAACGGCAACTTCCTGGTTTCTGGCCCAGGCGACCAACCCCTGGACCAACCCCTCAAGGCGGTCCAGCCGCCCGATCACCTGGTCCAGCTGAGATCTGAACTCGCGGATCTCGGCCAGCCCCTGCTCCAGTTGCTAGAGATGATGTCAGTATAAGTCAGGTAATGAAGAGTGAAGTCAACTTACTGGGAGCACCAGGGTCTGGCCCAACCGCACGAACACGGCGGCCTCCTCCACCTTCTTGGAGGGACATTCTGCGGCCCGGTGGCCCAACTTGTGGCAGTGGTGGCACCGCACCTCGTGCCGTGCCTTCTTACCAGGGTTTCCCTCTGGTTTCTTCTAAAGGAGTGAGTTAGTATGAGCCACCACCTAGAAAGAACATGAGATAGAGAACTTACTGGGGGGTCACCCCCACGACGTTTGCCCGAAGGCGGCGCGGCAGCAGCCATCAGCTGGTCGAGCGACTGCATGGTGGCGGGCGGGCGAGGGCGAGGGCGAGGGC
>JABSTB010000233.1:0-40318 GCA_013756995.1 Neonectria neomacrospora
TATTAATAGTTAGTAATTTTATAAGTTAAGCTAAATATTAAAAAAGTAATATAATAACTTATATTCTCTATTATAAAGCTTATATAACCGCTGTAATAAAGGAGGCAGTGCTTAATCCTATTCTTTAGCCTATTCTTCTCTTTATAACCCTTATAGGCGTGACCTATTGCTGAAAACTTAATTCTAATTGTCGAGGGTTTTTTTAGTTAATATCTAAATGGACGCTGTCGGTGAAGTTCATCTCTGGTCATAAAGTTAGAAGTTCCTAACTTAGGGAGTACTTACAGGAATTGGCACGGCGAAGTCCTTTGCCCAATATCTGCTGTGAAGTAGTATGTTGGAAGTACTAATCACGGTGCAGCTATCACGTTGAAGTGCTGCAAATATGTCTGGGCCTCTTGCACATCCTGCCCGATGGCCTGCCTGTGATGGAGCAGCACTGCCTTTTTATTGTCTAGACCGCTTAGCTGACCTTTTGTTTGCTTGGGTAGTATGCATGTTAGCTGTGGCGTTGGCCCCTCTATCGGCAAGCCTGGATGTATAGGCTGGTGACGGAGTCGTCTTCTAGGGAGAGAAAGGTGTATCAGTCATGTATAGCGCCTAGTGTGCCCAGGGAGAAAGTCTCATATTCTCGTCTGCGTTGCCTTGTATGTTGTTCAAGTTGGTACAGAAGATCTTGTGTCCGGGAGCCGATCGACTGCCGTGGTGCAATCGCGTCGCGGGTAGTGGAGGTTGGGAACCTGTTGATTGTGTCGAGCTGTTTCTAGGCTGACCTAACGTGGAAGTACCATATGCTCTCGGTTCAGAGCTTCCATTGTCGGCTGTGTCCTTGTCCCTCCTCTGCTCCTTTCGGGTTTCCCGCTCTGAGAAGAGCTGTTGATGCTCTGGGGTCGTTTGCAGCCAGTCTTTGAGCTGCTACCAGCCATCAGGTTCTTGGAGCCTTTACGAGGATTTTATGAGTCGACCGTCTCTAAATTGTGACAGGCCAGTGCTACCGCCGCTGACAACCGAGTTGTCGTTGTACTCCGCTGGTACATTGCCTTCATCCTCACCTATATCAGCTAGGCTTTAGCCCAGCGCTCAGGCATAGTAGCTACTAGGACCAGTTCCCATGGATGTTCCCACATGCTCTATAGATCTTCCTCCAGGCATCCGTGATCCTCGTAGACTTAGTGTTGCAGTGTTCAGGTGGAATTCGAATTCCATCGGGCGACTGGCCCTCTTCCTTAGTAGAAGATTCACTTAAAAGCATTGCGTGTGATCATGAGCGCTATCGAAGCGATGTTGAGGCTATTAACGAAAGGCTGCCTAAGTGGGTTGATGAAGAAGAGAGGCGAGGTTAAGTCAGTTATGCGTTATAAGAAGATAGAAAGATTTCACCCGAAATGTTCATATTAAGGACAAGTTTAATCAGGCCTAGTATTTGCTTACTAGGTAAAAAGAAAAAAGAGATACGATTACTTGCATCACCTTGGCTAGAACATTGTCATTGTAGAGATGTCCTTGTATCTAACTCTTCCCTCACCAGCGCTAGAATGTAACTATAACTTTACGCTGCCTAAACAATTGACTAAATCAATGTTCCGTCCCGCGTTTTCTATCTCATAAATGCAGCCGCGGGCCAAAGATTACCTTGACTCCAGCGCGTATATCGGGCAGAGTATCAATATCTATAGTCCCTGCTCACTCTTTAATGATATCGTCTCGAGGCTTGGGATTAGTAACCACTGATCCAGCCCACTGTACAAGATTCCCTTCTCTGCCTTCTCTCGCATCGATACTCTCATAGCCGCCCTCGGCATAGATGGGCGCCTGTTTTAGGACCTTTGCAAAAAAGTCTCGCGCAACATCGTTAGGCTCTTCCCACTGGAACACGACGCCCTCCAACATCTCCTCGCCTGGCTCTTTATCGGGCGCAAGCACGGGGAGGAGCTGTCGTCGCGTCCGTTGACGTGGCAAGTTCCACCATGAGTCCATCACAGCGTTGAACAACTCGGTGCCGTATCCCTGTCGCCAATACGCAGGCTTGATGAAGAACTCGGCTTCTGGCCATCCAGACGTTGACGTGACCATGTGCTGGCAATCGGGCATGCCGCCCTCGCCGATAAGCTCATTCGTTGCTTGGAGGAAGGCGCCAAAGTACCAATGGCTGTCCGTATCTTGTGTCAGGCCATCGATAACTTGCTTCGTCTCTGATATGTCCTTATCTGGCCGTCCACGAATCTTCGATCGTAGTTGCAGCTCCGGCAGGCGGCGTAGCTCGTGGAAGGCATCCAAGTCGGCCTCCGTTAGCGGACGGACCACGAGACGCTGTGTCTTGATGTGTGGTCGCTCTGTCAGGCTGGGGAGCGGATTTTCCGGCAGAGTAACGGAATAGCTGAACCACGGTGTTACGCCTTGGTTCTGGAACTCGTCGACGTTCAGGTAGATTTGGAGGGGGGGTAAAGCCTCCTTCAATGATGACATTTCGTCCATGCTGAATACACCTTCTTGGCACGGATAAGGTCGACTGTTGGAGCTCGGAGAAGCTGGTTGGTTTCCGCACTTTCACACAATACTTCTTTCAAGTGAACGCGAAAACAAAAAGAAGTGCGGTGAAGTATCCGTACGCTCAGACATATTGAAACGAGGGGCTGAAAGTGTCGCGTCATCCCTCGGCAGGCAAGCTGAATTAGGACAGCCAATGCGATGATCCCTACCCTAAACACAGTGTGCCCGAGAGGACCTCAACTAACACCACAAGCTAAGGCGTCGGGGTTGCACCCTAATGCGAGCAGAAATGGCAAGCAATTTCTGATCCAGGTAGAGAGATCCATCGCATGGCTCCAGAATTCTACGGGGCCGGCTTCTAGTGTTGTGACGTTGCGAGAGGGCTGGTTCGTTACTGGTTGTCTTCTATCAAGGGAATACGAAAACCCGTACGTAGCCAGGTTGCCAGGGTGTGAAGTTCGGCATTTGATACCAAGCCCTGGCTCGGCCGCGGGCGCTGCCGCTTTTTGTGGCTGCAGCATAAAATCGGGGCTTCACTAGTGGGGACTGGCCACTGCCGAATTATCTAAAAGATCAAGAAATGCAAGACGTGGATGTCAGAGGACCCAGCAAGAAATGGAACATCAGCTTGGACGGCGATACCGGCATTACAAATTCAGTGCTGGTAAAAAACTACTGGGCGAGATCTAGGGCACTCCAGCAATAGCAGACCCATTGGCTATCTTTGCTAGCCGCTGTGTCTAAACCGTTCTCTGTTGTTGTGGATAGTTCTAGTTATCATTTTCCTTCTAAGACACAGCCCTGTCATGATGAAGTCAGGGCCATGCGTGGTAGATTGTATTTAGGGGACCAGTCGAGACGAGGCCTTTCTATGTATCAATGACCACTAGGCCAAAAGTGAGGCACCCTGTAGATGGGTTGGTCATGTCTCTCATAATAGGTGGTCACCCACCAACACTATGCAATCAGAATCTATCCAGGGGACACCGGCACTAAAGGGGGGCGTCTAGCTGATACACAAGCAAGAGTTCCGAGAATACGGCAGTGTGATTGCAGGCCTTTACGTTGCTAGAAATGCGGCCGCTATTGCGTTTTTTGATGCTGCGGAGGTAGCAATTTGCCCGTGTTGACAGATGCTCTCTCAGCGGTGAGACATATGCGGTCATCCCCAATTATCATTTATTGAGTAGTAAATTTTCGGGTTGCTATCGACAGCACGGCCAGAGTCGACCTTGTCTGTCATACCTGGCTGCTCATGTCTTTAAAAGGGTCAGGTATATATACCCCTGGTCTACTCGCAGTTCAGAGCTATGGGACTTTCTTTACTAGCATATTTCACCCAGGGTACATAGACTCCCGTGTCGCCGTACACGCAAGTAATTGAATGATCAAGGAACGTTTTACTTCCCATTGCCTTCAAAAAGATGCATCTAATCTCCATCCTTAAGATGCCATCTAAATAGTTCAGTTCTCCAGCCACTCAGCCGCTATATATGCAAGGTTAACAATATCATGACCAGGGATAGGCCGCATATATTCCCATTCACCAACGCGACACAGAGTGCGAGACTCCATCTGCAAGCCGCCTAGTCAGTTAAAGAGCACAGTAATGCTGCCGAAATCCATGTGGGAAGGAATTTTGATTGACTCGCTGTCACTTCGATGTGCAGCCTTTTTAGTTAGGCGAACACAGCTGCCAGCAGGCTGCTTAAAGCGATTAAGATTAGTGAACGCATCCTTAGGTAAGCTAAGCCTATGGGTACCCTTCGTGAAATTTTGGACTAAGGGCTTCTGGTCATTGATCATGTCGGGATAGGAGACAGATTTCGTGAAACCAAAACGATGGGTTTTACTGATGTTGAAGAACTCTGTTGTGTCTGACCTGCGATCCTTGTCTATCAACTTCACCGTCCCAGCCGCCTTGTAACCAAACTAAGGCTTAGCCTTGTAGACATTGTAGGCTTCTTTTTCGCTAGAAGGGAGGGCAGGCAAAGGTCGTCACGGTTAGTTTGTAGACTTCACCCACATCAGTGAGAATGGCACGACCCTCAGGAGAGTCGTTCAAGTCAAGATAAAAGAAGCCGTAACTCTGGCATGCCTCGAGAACGGCGTTGCTCGTAGCGTCCTCGCGGTCTCAGAGTTTCCGGAATAAAATAACAGCGATTAGGGCATGATAAATGCCCTTGGGAAACGGTGGGAAGTTCTTAGCTGAAACGCTGGCCATGGTGATGATGAATTTGTTGTCGGAACGAAAGCGGTTTTTACATTGAAGCAGCACCTCTTTCTGTTCCTCTACCCTTCGTGCTTCCTTGGCTTTAATCCAGTGACGCGCAGGACTGTTCCTTGACTGAAAACGACCATGAGGGCCACAAAGCACTAGGTCCCTCGGCGCTTGAGTGGAGCCCGGTGTTCGGAAAGGCCGGGCAGTGCCGACCCTGCATTTCCCTCGTGATGCCGGACGGGGATGGGAGACGCACGGAGCTGCGCCATCATTCTAGTTAACCGTGATCACGGTAAGAGATAGGGAGACCAATCCCGTAGCGCGGCCTGAGAATCTCGAAACCGCTACTGATGTTGTTTCCAGGACCATAAAACCAGCCGGTCCTGCCGTGATCCTGTTTCAAGAGTGGAAAAGCATAGTAGGCTGCATCCGTCAGAAGCACGAAGACGATGACTCTGCTCGGGTAGGCGAGGTGGAAGCAGAATAAGGGGCCATCTCGATATGCTCCTCACTGCTTGAAGTTGTAAGGAAACTGGGAGAACTGGCTTGAGTTATGGCACGAATGAGATTTGCACAGCCCTACCCAGAGAAAGTTCTTGACCCGTCATATCTACTTAATCGGCGAAAATCTACAGACGACCAGAGCGAGTCCAGGTCCCTGCCTTTGAGGAAGACCTGTTGTTAAAGCTAGCAGCGGTACGAACCGCGGTACCATTGCGAGACGCCGACGATTACAGCTGACATGCTCTCAAAGTGAGATCATAACCTCCAAGTCTTAAAGAGCTGTTCACAAGCTACCTTTCCGAGCTGGCTCAGTTTTCTTCATGTGATGAGGATCTCCTGGTCCTTAAATGCTGTGTGGTAATTTTTTAGAGCCGCGTATTCTAGTATAGGTACCTGATACATTACACCACAACCCACCCTCCCATAGTTGAGCTATCTGTGTTGTTACTAGTCCCTGTGTAGTCACTGGTAGCTGTGTAGTCCCTGGTTCTTGTGTAGTCACTGGTTCCTGTGTAGTCACTAGTCCTCGTGTAATATATTGCCTCAAGGAATGCCCTTATATCTTAGGTTTCATAAAAACTGGCCGTTCCTTCAATTCAGCTGTACGTTAGGCTTTAATGTGAGTCTGTTCGTGCAGTCATTGACTGGCTCCATCCCATTAGTCGTAAGAGAGTCAGAAATGAGTGCTTAGGCAGAAGGGACGGGATAAGGCTTAGCCAGAGCCCTTGTGGTGACGTGTAAAGTATCCCACATCATCAGCGTCCTTCATGGACGAGAGCTAGTTAATTTTAAGGCAGGAATAAGACGAACTAAGAGAGAGAATTAGCTAACAACCCCAGGAAGCTCTTTTCCTTAACAGCATAGGGCATGCCTGGTAAAGACATCTACCTAGGGCGTATAGGGCATATGAAGTTGGCAGATCTAGCGAGATATCGTACCCAATCCAACCTCTTCACCACATGGTCAGGTCCTCGTGGCGAGACTAGTTTCCCGAGTCACGGCTTGAGCCCGCGTAAGCTGTGTGGCTCGACAGGGAGAAGTCGGTTGTCGCTTCACAGAGGAGACGACTCCAAGTCTCCTTCGGAGACTTCCTCTTCCTCACCGGGGCCCAGTAAAAGCAGCTGGGAAGCTTCCCGCCTCGAGGGGCCTTGACGAGTTGTAGGATGCTCGCTCACGCTCCAGTTCCCAATTCCTAGCACGTTCTGGCAACGTCAAACACAACCCTCAGGTCGTATAGCCATGGAAGGCTCGGAATCAGGATAGTGTTGGTATGCCCTAAATTCCCTCGGGACGTACCAGGGCCCATTATTCATGGAAAATTCTCGTATGCCCCTCGGAACCATGATAGACAGGTAATGAGAGTCCTGGAGCTATCTGCAGTGGGCATCTCGAGTCCTTGAAATCATCAAGAGTCAATGGTAGACTGCCCCGTTGAGCATCATGTGCGCACCCTGTACCATCCTCCCACCGATTAGCATCTCAGGGAGCGACTTCTTTTACAGTCCTCCTGCTGAAGCGCGTCCAAGCAGTCGTCATGGTACAAGTAACCCTGAATATTCTGTGTGTGGTTTGTCGTTGGTGTAGACAATACTAGGAGGGGGGAGTTGTGCTGTAGCTGCGTGGAGACGTCGTTTCCGGCCGTTGTGACTTTCTTCAGGAAGTGGGATTCATCTGTTACAACGAGTGGCTACTCATCATTTAAGAACCTTATTATTCGGCTTAGCAGAGCTGTCTGAGAGGGTAGATTTGGATGACCTGGCTATGTCCTCCTCGTTCTGTGCACAGGTTGGCGAGTCAGGTGAGATTGTCCCCGTGTTAGCTGTGAGAACAGATGGGTACGGTACACCCGGGCCAGTAATCTCAATAAGAGCTGTTGTGAAGGCAGTTGTTTTCTCACACCATGTCTGTTACCATGACGGGTGTACATAGCATGTTGGCTGACCGCTTTCAACAACGCCAGCATCATAACCTAGAGGGCTCGCTCTATCGTAGATGATGGGCTATTCTGGTCCAGGTTGACTTCTGACAGCAGCGCGCCATCCTAGACGGGGCTTATCCAAGTTGTACATTTGGATCCAGGGTTCCGTCTGCTGGATCCCGTTCTCCTGGCTCATGGTTCGGATTGCTAGAAACCGCTTACCTATTGTAGCTGAGGTTTGAGTAGCAGTCACTGAGGAGGCAATCTCTTCTAACGCTCAATCAAGGTTTATACTATGGGGAACTGGGACACATGGCCTGGGCCATCTTCTCCCCAGTCTGGGAAATGTCCAAGGCTCGTTGGATTCAGCTCTAGCCTACAAACTCCTACTGTAAGCCCGTCTGACGAAGTCCGGTTACTAAGGCGGAGACGGAACTCACCCAAGGCAAAAATGTGGCGGACGCAGCGAAGGAGGCTGGCGTGTCACATGTCATCCTCTCTTTTCTACTCAATGTCACAGAGATGACTGGGGGACGACTGAAGCATGTCTCCTACTTTGATGGCAAGGCAAGGGTCCCTAGTCGGCCAATGGCAGACAGATCCTCGCCGCCACCGACTACTACATCCCCGAGAGAGTTCTGTCCGAATTCGAGGAAGTCAGTGGTAAGAAGACTAAATATGTGCGTCTCTCTGCAGAACAGTATTTGAGCTTTTGCCTGAAGCCATGACCGAGGAGATGTTGGAGAACACTTGTTCGTCAAGGAGCCCGGTTATTATAATGGAGCTTCCCTGCAGGAAAGTCTGAGCATCTTTGAAGAGAACCCAACCACGTGGAAAGAGTTTCCTCAAGCGACACGGATGGTCGCTTTTACGCCCCCGGTCCCCGGGCTCAAACTTCGGCTTTGCTGTTTATCAGCCCGTATCAGCCCACTCCCTTTGACTGAGTAGTGTATCATCCGCATTTCTGGGCCCCTAGCATCTCGACCGTTGCCAGTGTATCAGAGCTTAACTTCCATGAACACAGTAGAACTTTATATTCACGAGTACCACGAACGTGCTGGCTCCTCACAGCATTCAGATGCCTGGTGGCTCTCCGTTCTCTTCCAGGACCTGAATCGAGACTCTAGCCTCGAAACTTTGGAAAGACGAATGTCATCTAGGGTTTGTGATTAACTAAGCTTGCTCGGTTGGATTGCTTTGGGCGTGCCATTCCGACGTATCGTTAACTACTTAACTAGTCATCCTTCGAAACTAGTCCCATTCACTATAGGGCGAACTTTTCTCCCAGTCCTCTTCTCCAACCTCTACAGTTGAAAAAGGTGTCTCCAGTGTCATCCTCTTGTCGTCGCCGTACTGAGGGACGCCAATAATAATAGCACAGACTGAATAAGCAAGTTCGCTACTGGGTTCATTGCCATACTATGCGAATTTAGAAATTGCGGCTTTTCGCACTGCAGAATATCCTTGACTCCCTATTATTGGGCCAAGGAGGGTTCGTACTCACCGCTGCATAGGCAAATGAAGCTTCCTTGGTCTTAAGATTGGGTTCGTTTAGCCACACAACATCGGCAAATGAGACCCGCTCAAGACCCCAATCGTCCTTAAGCAATCTCTCCCAGTCATCCATGCTTTCGACACACGAAGGCAATGCCTTGATGTTGAAGTTCTTGCCAACCTCGAGGCGCACGGGCTCTCCACTGAAAGGGGTACTTGCCAATATAGGTCGCAGGCACACGCCACAGCCAAGGCGTTGAAAAGCTTGCCAGATGGTCATATCAAGGCCTTTCAGGGTGTCGATCGAACAGCCCTGCGACGAGGTGTGAGGGTAAGCGTGTGTAGTGTAGAAGCCAAGATGGCCGCCTGGAAGAGTAGTGTGTCAGCATACATATAGCTAGGCCTAGGACGTACAGATCCTACCATCCGGCAAAATTGTCTCGTCGTTGATGACTGCTTCAAGATGTCGGTAGAGAGGCGTTTGAGCAACGTCAAGCGCATTGGGCTCGCTTGACAATTGACCATTACCGCGAGTAACGTACAGATTGTACGTAAGAGTGATGCGGTGACCAGATTGTACTGGAAACACCTCATGCTCACAGTCACTGTAGAATGCAGCCCAGCGAATCTGTGGTCTATCGGAGTCCGTGCCTGACGTCCAGTCGAACGTCATGACTTGACCGTCGTGACGGACCTCCAAGGCCCCACCCTCATGTTCAACAGGGAGACAGACTACCAGGGATCCAAATTGAGAGCGGGCGCGAAGGGTGTCGACATGTGAGCGGAAGTGGCCAGAAGGCCCCGTATATGCCTTAAAAAAGTCAGCTTAGGGTTATGGAGGATGTTAACTAGCGGGAACGCGGACATTGAGCTTGTATAACTCAGCTTTGATAGCCCTTTGCTTGTTGGAATCCGGATTCGGAAGGAGTAGTTGGGATACGACGTCAATGATACCGACATTGTATGGGCAAAAATTTGTTGCGAACTTGGAGGGTTCTAGTCTCGATGCTTTGCGATAGCTCTCATCATACACGTCCTTGCCTCCCAGGGCAAATGTTGCAGGCTCCATGTCGGCAAGCAAACGTTCAAGGTTATCTGACGTGGCGTCCCCAGTGGGCAAAGTGAGCTTACAATGGCTCGCTGGGGTCAAGACATCCCGCGGATCCCATCGTAGGGTGACTGGTGGTGGATGGGGAATTGTCGATGGAACGGTGACCGAGCTTGAGCCTTGGCTGGAGACGGAGGCTGGCCGCGAAGCGGCCTTTTCGACCGTGGGCAAACTTTCTTCCTGGTCGTCGGACATGATGGGTATTGTGCCACCACACGCGAACAGAGAGTTCCTGTAGTTCGATTCGAGCCAGCCCTCAAGCTGGCTGAGTGGGTCGTTGCCATCTTGGCCGCTGAGCAACTCAACGCAACTAGTCTCGTCCTCATCTCGGGTGTCCGTTTCCGTACCTTGCTCACTATAGCTCTCGTATTCTTCGTCCTGGAGAGACCAGCCAATGGGATGTCGACGCTGCCGTGGGGAAGACGAGGAAGGCGGGCCTTCAAGCTGTTCACCAGGAGGTTGCAGACTAGTGACGTCTTGTCCATCGAGGGAGAGCTTCGTAGGAGTGCTAAGCTCCATCATGTTGGTGTATCTGAAGTTTCGAAATGCTGTAACAAAGATGAACGGAGAGGAACTGGAGCATTTAATAAGTGATAAGTCTTGCGTGAATGCCAGCATGAACTGAGCCGAGCTCCATTTTGTGGGTCACAGCTAGGCAACAGTGTGGGTCACCCGACTCCTACTGCATCCTTCCATTATAACCCTTGCTTTCCTTTAATCCATTGCCTTTACCTCATTCACTAAGCTACGCTGGATATTGAGTGGTAAAGCTAGCTAGAATATGCTCCTTAGACTGGGTCTCTGTTAAATTTATTCCTGATTTTAGCTATCGTAGTCTAATTTAGCTATAGGAACTAGTCTAGTATTTATCCTAGAACTAGCTTATGGTACTAATCTTAAAACTAGACTCCTCTTAGCTTTAGCTTACGCCGTACCTCATCCTCAAGGACCCGAGGCGGCCTTTAGGTATAGATGCCGACTTCAACACACAGCATAAATGCCGTAGCTTTAAGAAGATTCACCAGTGGACAAGGAAACATTCCCTGGCCACTAAGGGCTATCGGAATAATATTAGCTAGCTGAAGACGATTTTCATAGCCAGGTTTAAATGGCTATACTGGAATAAGCGTACATTATGCGATTGTTGTAATTCACACGAGTTTCTTTGGATTAACCCTCCTTGGATATGGTGGTGAATCGCTCAAAAGCGCGCGCTAGCTGTACACAAGTATGTCCATAGCCCTCCAGAAAATATCTGCAACACAGATGACAATCGTCACAGTAGTGTTTGAGGGTAACGTATGAGTGATGGAGCAACCAATATGATTCCGCCCAGATTTGGTAAGAATCGAGCCGGCGTCGGGTCCCAAGAAGGCCTTAGCTGGCTTATTGTTGTGAGGCCTGGTGTCTGAGAGGCGCAAAATTCTGGAGCGGAAAGAAGGTGCAGACTGAGGCCGAGGAGAACGAACAACAGAACCGAAGAAGCGGCTCGATGAGAGAACTTGCCGCCAGATGTCTCTTGAGAATACCGCGTCTAGTCTATACTCGCATCCGCAATCAGGACTCCAGAGTAAAGCAGCGCCATGTCCCATCGATCGAGTGCGTAGACGTAGATGATGATGACGACTGCAAGCGGCCTTCGAAACCATGGCTTGACGGCAGTGAACATTGGTAGAAGGAGAAACACAGCGAGCGAGCATCTAAACTCTATCGGAATGGTCCATAAATGTACGTCATAGTGGTTGTATATCTCCCCACCAGAAGACAAAGAGCATTCACCACGTCTGATGAGCCCAGTCCGCAAACCGAGCCGCAAAGGTCGGGAGACGACGAAAATGCACTTCTTTGATGATGGACACCCGGTCCGAATTCTTGGCGATTCCCCGAGACGTCTCGAATGCACGCATCTGGACAGCCACCATTGTGATTAATGAAGCAATGATGGATGAGGTGGATGCCCGGCTCTCATGAGGTTTCACGGAAATGTTTTGAGCTGTTTCAGACCTTTTGATGAATGTTAGTAACAAGAACGACAAAACGTTCCCAGTCCATTTCAAGGCGGTTGTACCAAGGAGTCGCCCTCGGGGTGGAAAGCCTTCAATACGAGGGACGACGAGACAGGGTTCAAGGCTCTCGAGCATGTGTTGCTCTTCATCTCTGGCTTGGGAGACTTGGAAGCTAGCAGGCTGAAGATCACGCGGTAGGTATTAATAGAAAGGATTCTGCGTTTTGGCGTTGAACCAAGGATAAGGCAACTCCGGGCAATGATAGTGGAAGGACGGTGTAGGAAGATGCCACTTTTGGTAATACTTCAACGCTGTATAACAATACAAGCGGAGGAACGAGGTGACCCTCTAATGCATGTGGGACACTTTGTGTTGGCCACGACCCTAGCACATCCTTCATGCATGACCTATTATCACTAATACACACCAAATTGTGTCATTTGGTGGACCGCTTTTTCCCCCAAAGGATCCATGAAAATCCCGTATCTGATCAGGAGAAAGCGCGAGGGTCCTTACGGCAATTCGGAGTTCATGCCCTGCCCCGCGTTGGAACGGGACACACATCCTCTAGACGCATTCTTCTCTCGCGCCCGATAGATGGCCGACTACAAACACAACTCAACCATTGTCAAATTTCCCTCCCAATTTCCCTCGAAACCCTTCGCTTAGAGACAGCCTGCAATGAGTCTCTTTCTTCGGCAGCTTCAGTACCAGCCCGTTGTGACGACTAGTGAAGATGTCGATGTCGATGAGGCGTCAGCCAATTCATCCTCCACAGGGCTACCGCCTATCAATGACGAGGAGAATACCAATAAAAACACTTACTACACAGTACTTCACTTTTCAATATCATCCATTTCCCTTTTTACCTCCTTTTAATTCTTTATCTTTATATATAACAAGAACGCGCATGATGATATTCTTTGTATGAGAACTCTAGTAGAAACCCCAATTAAATATATTTTAAGATCAGGCTGCCAACACACAGCCTCTTATGATAATAGCACGTGCCGGGCTGGCCTAATATGAGGAGACGAGTTGATCTCAGACCAACTCCCTCTTCCGAATGCACCAGCTCAATTTCCAGCGCAAAATGGCCTTCAACGTCCTCACTACTAACGCGGTCGACCTGCAGAAGTCTCTGGAAGAAAATCACACTACAAGCGTCCAGATCGTCCACGAGTATTTTGCGCAGATTGCTTGACATGAGCCTGCACTCAATGCATTGATCTCGGCCACCCCGCGGGACAACGTTCTCGCATTTGCCGCAGCTCTGGATCAGGAGCGTCAGCAAGGCAAACTCAGGAGCCCGTTTCATAGAATTCCGATTATTCTCAAGGACAGTTTCATCACCGCGTCCGATCTTGGCATGAGTACCACGGCTGGATCATGTGCGTTGAGGAACGGAGCCATCACGCAGCGGCTAATTGACGCCAGCTTGATCATCCTAGGAAAGGCTAACATGACGGTCAGTAAGTTTGTTTAATAGATGGTTTTATCTAACTGACGCACATCTTAGGAGTTTGCGGGCATGAAAATGACCATGATGATGTCTGGCTGGTCAGCCCACGGTGGCCAGACGCTATCACCCTATGTTGAGACGATGGAGGACAATGAGAAACTTCTTGGTCACTCAGTGAGTAGACCATCTCATTCTTTTTATACAAGACGCATTGCAGGCTGAGAGTTGGAAGGCTCCTGGAGGCTCGTCTACGGGTTCTGCGGTGGCCGTAGCCGCTGGGTACAGTCCTCTTGCCATGGCTGCTCTGTAAAGTACTCGATCAATGTTCAGGATGTTTCAACGCTACCAGCCATACTCCCAATCGCTTGTGTGTCACTATAAATCTTGACCAGTGTACTGAACCAGCTAATCATCGTTTATATTGGGACTTTAAGAATGTTTGTCTACCTAGGTTTATTGAGGTGTTTGACCAAGAACAAATCAATGTCGTGTAGCTCCGGGCGACTCCTCGCCGTGCGTTCATGCAGCTGCCGCAGGTAATTACTTCCTGACTCTAGCTTTGTCTCTCAGTTGTTGACAATTCTAGGATACCCTCTAGCAACGGTCCCAATTGGGCAACTTCACTACAACAATCGGCCATTCGGCTTATGCTTCGTAGCAAAGACCAATGGGGAAGAGACTCTGTTACGTTTTATGGCGGCTTACGAGAAGCTTGCTAAGCCTCGTCCGGTACCGAATGTTTAGACTTCACCACCATTTAGACTACTATTCCAGAGATTCAATCACCTCTTATACAAAATGACCACCCCCGATACTTCCCAAGACGGAGAAAAGCAGCCGTTCATTGTGAATGAAGAAGGCCAGGCCATATTCATCACTGCCAGCATCCTGCTCTACACCATCACAGCCATCATCATCGCGGCGATTACAGCTCAGCATTATTCCAAACCCTGCAGCGACCCCTCGCTGCAGTATTACTGTAAGATGTGTAAAAGCTAAGACCGACCTTGGCATCTATTAACTCGTCAAAGCACCCGTCAATCATCTGGTCGAATATGTGTCCCACCATTTCAACCGCAATCGCGGAGACGACAAGACTCCAGAACATTGCAATAAGCAGTTGTGCGGCTCTCCACTGTGGCCGCCATGTCGGCCCATGCCGTCGTTGCTGACAGGGCAAGTACAGGACAAAGAAGATGGCAACAAACCATGAGTTCTTAATAGCATAAAGTTTCGAAAGATGGCGATGATGGAGCAGAATAGTGCTGTTTTGTAGAGCCTCGACCGTGTACCATGCGATCCTTAAGCCTGTAAAGACGCCGCTCCGCTCGTCTAGCTCGAGTCCACCCCGTCGGATGGCGATTTGTACTGCAGATAAGGACAGGATCCAGCACAAGGGAGAGCCCTTTCAATAGGTACCACGGTAGATGCCTAACGAGGTTGTAGTATGGCGGAGGGTTCTTCGTCGAGTTCATAATCTTACTGAGCGCCAATCGAAGTAAGGATGAGATGCTAGAATATCATTAATGCCTAACACGGATACTTATCTTCGCCCGTCGTGCTGACTCAACCGTACAAAAAGGCTGCGTGTATCGCTCAGATGACCTTAGGAGGAGTGCTAGGCTCAGCTGTGTGAGGTAGTTTGAGTTGTGAAATTGGGTTAGTCAGTCTTAGCACCTCTCTAACAGTGCTTGACTGACTCATGCACCTTACCGTACCGCCATTACACAAAGGCATATCCTACCATTTCCCAACTTCCCATCTCCCACTCTAGAGTTATGCCTCGCGGAAGCACGCCTGAGTTTCTCCACACACAATCTTATCGGATTCCACAAAGCTGTCTGCCTCGGCTAGCTCAATATGGTCTGTCCATTCCCCTAATGATGACTGCTCTGGCTCTCGGAGAAGTCCCGAGTCGAGAAAATCCATAAACAATACCATAAACAGACCCCAGGGATGGATAAAAATGTCACGGCCATTAGCAGATTGCGACGCACAACCCGCGTCTCGAGAACCGGAGATGACTGTCCGAACTGTCGGGGAACACGCTGCTCATACACGGCCACTTCGTTGCGCTCGTGTCGGTCTGCAAAATGTCGGCATTTGCCTACCCACGCTGCGTACCCCACACCTCGATCACCTAAGAACCCAGGAGCCAGCACCGAGACTAACTCTCCTTCGTCCTTGACCCTTTACACCTATCCCACGCCTTTTTGTTTCAACAGGCTGGTATATCCCCGCCCTCCTCCGCAGATGGGAGCGCGATGCCGACGTGCAAGCTCGGCTCGTCGACGTTGTTGTTCTTATAGCTTTTAGGGAGGGGTTAGCATTAACGCAACGGGCTTGGCTTGGCATCCGTCATGATTTTCTGACGGTCTGTATTTCAGAAAGTAGGGTAAGAGATGTAACATTCACGCACCTCAGAATCGAAATCGCCCCCGGGGCCAGCGCCATTTCAAAGGAAAAGTCAATCGGAAGGCCGCACCAGCGCTTTACGAAGCAGCGGAGTAAAAGACCGTGTGAGACCTGTGGTTCTCGTATCTTAGTCACCGCGGGTGAAGCTAGAAGATCAAAACGGAGGGGAGAACGTACAAGGAGCACATCAACGGGCTTTTCCCCATTCATATAACGCCCCTGGATCTTTCGGATTTTCGAGATAGTCTTGTCTAGGCGCTCGGTAACTTGCTCCATCGACCTGTGACGAGTGAACAAAAAATGAGGGTATTAGCAATAGCCTAGTAGGAACAGCGAGTACAGAGAATACACAGAGCAAAAGCACAACATACTCTCCACCCTCACACCCATCCCTCCAAATACTCCACTCCCTCTCCTGGTCCAGCCCCCGGTCCTTCCTCTGCTTTTTGATATCCGCAGCTTTAAGCCCTTCATAGATGCCATAATCCCACTCCGCGATGTCTTCGGTATAGGTAACCTCACATGCTCCTTCAGCGGCGCCGGAGGAAGGTAGTAGCGAGAGCAGCTCAAAGGTCTTTCTCGCCCTTATCCTCGGGCTGACAAAAACGTGCGCGATGTGGGACGGGTTGATGAGTTTGCCGGCGCCCACAAAGCACGCCGCCGTCGACGAAACCTGCTGGATTCCTTTCGGAGTGAGTTCGACATCCGTGATGCCCGTGTATCGGCCTAATCTGGCCCATTCCGTTTCTCCTATGTGCAGAAAGCGTGTTATTTAAGATCGGTTTAGTTAAGTTTAGAACCTACCATGCCGAATAAGGAATACACGAGGCGTCAGGGCGTCTTGGTCGGACATGATGCTAGGTTTCTATTTGTGGAGCAAGTAAGTTAGTCTAGAATGCACCTAAAAAAAAGCATAAATGGAAGAAGGAAGCAAGGAAGCTTAGACGATAGAGTCGGCAGCGCTAAAATAACACAAAATGCGTGTGTCCTCGGGCGGTGAGGGACGGCAGAATTAGTACCAACATCCTGTGTCTCTTCCCCAGCAACAACGTTGGTTGAGGCAGTTGGGTGTTTTCCCCTGCTGGCTGCCTGAGTCCTCTGAATTCTAGTCCCAATGAATAGCCCAGGTCCCAAAGAAAACGGGCAAGATGGCATCGCCTCTAAACCATACGAAGGGCTAGCCGACGGGGTTGTACAGGGCAGGCCGACTTAATCCATCACTTCAGCGTAAGGTCTTCCATCCCACCCAATCCTACTAAGGCGACCTGTTTGGCTTCTTTCACAGCTTTGTGCGCCCATGCCAGGTCGAACAATCACTCACTAACCTCGCCGTCCTAGCCAGCCAGGTATCAACTTTACAGTCGGTTTCCAGTCACCCACAAATGCTCTCGTGTCGCGATGAGTCGGGATGGTCCCCAAGTACAGTGGTGTACCTGGGACGGTATGACACGCTGAAGGGATCTAGATTGCCAGACAAATGGAAGCCCCACCAATTTCGGACCCGTCTTGGCCTAGAAGCACTCAGCAGCCGTACAGGCCACTGAAGGGGTGGTCGTAGAACAAGTACAGGCGGAACCTCTGGCGGATCCTGAGACTTTTAGGATGAAGAGAGAGATGCAGGAAGAAGAGGAAAAAAAGAGGAAGAAGAGTAAAAGAAGAGAGAAGAGGAAGAGGTAGAATTAGAGAGGCAGAAAGCGTTGCTTCGCGATCCCCCTCTCTTCCCTGCGGGCTGGTTTGAGAGTTCCAGGAGCGACTTCGAGGAGAGACAGATTCTCTGGAATGTTCAGCCTATCTTTATGGTCCAGTATCGGTTCTGCCGGATCCTGTGGCAGGCTTTCCAGCTAAAAGAAGCCTTCTTTGTCTTCCAAACTGACGAGGATGGACGCCCTGTTTTTAGCGTCCCCGGGAACCCATCTGTACCGTAGCCTGGCCTAGACGCAAAGATGCTGAAATTCGTCGAGCGCGACGGAGGTGTCAAGGTTATATATATCGATCCTTCTCTCGCCTACGTATACACCTGGGCATAATGAGCGACGTCATCGAGCACCCGTTTTTGAGCGAGTACACAATGATATTGCATGGAGTCACAGATGGCTCCGAGTACGAAAGCCTGATCGCATAGGATGATCATCCAGACGCCTTTGACTAGATGCTTACCTAGAAACAGTTCTCCCCGGCTGATGGTATTATCGTGCTCAAAGCCCAAGACGCACTGATGGCGTTTCTTGTCAACTGTTGCCAAGCCATCCCCCATGACATCCCGAATGATCATCTAGGCAGTGACGCGTATCCCATCCAGCCAGAGCCTCCTTTGAAGGCGGAAGTTGAATCGCTGAGATTTGAGTCGTGAAAGCTTGAGGCCAAGACACGAGCGGCAGAAGATCACCTCTGGGCCTTGCGGGAGGATCCTCATTACTTTCATCAGCATCTGGTCGAGGGCAAAGAACATCGACAAGAGATGATCAAGGACACAGACGGTCAGCCTCACCCGACTCTTGTCCCTGGCGAAGAAGCGCTTTTCTAGACGCGGGTGATTGGCAATGTCTTTGTTGAGGGACACTTGAGCTGGAGACTTTCTCCAAGCTCCATCAACAGAGTAAGACATTAGCGGACCTCTAAAGAAAGTACGCCGCAGACATTTCACCCATGAAAGATCTCCCTCGGGAGTATCTGCTCGCGCTTTCGCCACTTCCTCAATCAAGCTGTGAAAGGCCCTTTGGCGCAGCTGAGGCAGACCGTGGTGGCGTCTCCGCCAATGCGAAGGTTCTATGCTCGACTTCCCCCAATGGATCGCACTTCGTCCAAAATTCAGATTGTGTCCAAGCGTATCAAGATGTCCAAGATCCAGGAGAACCTTAACCATCTACTCCGAATACTCTGGTAGGACGACCATGACCTTTTTCTCTTTAGACTTTCCAATGTAGTTAACAAACTTAAACATCTCTTAGAAGCCGAGCCAGCAGCAAGAGACCTCATCTCATTGCACGTAGCCAAGATCATTGGCAATCTTTCCGTTCAATTCCAGTGTCTCCACCAACTCGAGATACACCAGCCCTGGGCCCAAAACTTTAATGCGGCAGCCGTGGACATCTAGCCAGATCTCGAGAAGGACTATACCGAAAATAGAAAACCGTGGGCTCTAATCCTCGCAGCCTTCAACGACGCCAATCTCAGGAAAACTGCGAGATTCGGAGAACCGCTGGCTGGGAGGTTTACGTACCCCATTGACAAACGTCGCACGAAGGAGAATGTGGAAACGCTGCCCTCGATGTGTTCTGGGCCAGTGCCGACCTTCTGCTGCATGCAAAGCTTGGGAAATCACAAGCCTCTGCTGTGCAGGGGCTCCTTTCCCAGGCTCGTCTCTTGCAACAGACGCCGGAATGGGTTGAGCCATTAGCGGGTCAAAATGTCATGGCAACTCCTGCTACAGAACAGCCGCTTTCGCGCTTCTACTTCAGATCAAGTGACGGCCCATCCTCGAAGGCAGCAATAGATCGCCTAGAGCCGGAGCCCTTCAAAGCCAAGATCAAGACTCAAGGCGCCCCTGGCCAAGATGCAGAGGCATCAGAGAGTGTTGAGGTCGGCCATCAGGAAGACTCGGCATCCTGGCCGTTTTTCGCAGTTGACAATCGCGCGCTCAAAGTCTTCCGTACTTTGTTCTTCCATCCTGCCGTTAATTCAACGCCTAGAGAACTCCCGTGGAGTCACTTTGTGCATGCTTTGACGTCGGTTGGATTCGGAGCGCAGAAGCTCTATGGGTCCGTGTGGCAGTTCTCGCCTGTCACGTCTGACTGTCAAGGAAGCATTCACTTTCACAAACCGCATCCAAGTGGCAAGTTGTCGTTTGTTGTAGCTAGACGCTATGGTCGGAGACTAACTAGAGCTTACGGTTGGACTGGAGAGCAGTTTGGCCTTAGCAAGTAAGAATTGAAGACTTGGGAAGGATGAGCAGGCTGGATTTGAAATACCAACTGTCCAAGACTAAACTGTTGAGTCTGAATGCAAGAACCTGCTCGGCAGATGTAGATTCCTGCACTTCAGGCCAAGTCAAATGAATTCGGTGTCCTTAGGTCTCATCTCCGAGTATATCCATCAGTCTTGAACCAATGCAGATGGACCACCAATCAGAGCGGGCATTATGCGGTGGTGCCATGTGACCAATATCGACCCAACACTTATGTTGGGATACAACTCTGCGTTTACACCTCAGGTCAACCCACGAGTTGCTATGGAGCCGAAAAAGTCCGCGCCAACGAACGATTTTGCTCAGGTCGTCTGGGCATCTCTTATAGTGTCCTATCGCCCTCCTGATTTCCATCCCAGGGAACAGCAAGCTCCGCAACTCAACTGTCTTCTAGGCTGCTGTCCTCAGAATCATGCACTATGTTCTAAACCTGCTACAAATCTTCTCCGTGATCTGCTCGACTTTGAGATTTGGCAGCTCGCCATTGCAAAGCCGACAGGAATTAAAGATCGTGGAGCGCGCTGCCGCTGCCATTGGGTCACAATGTAGCCAATGCCCTATGATATAAGAGATGAATAAACTAGGCTTATCAAAAGCAAGATGTGAAGCTGGAGTGCGACACGATGATGTGCACACAGTTAGTCTCTCGTGGGCTACAAGAAGAAACCTACGTCACCATTCATTCTACTATTTGGATTGCTATTTCACTTGCTGATATTGAGCTTTCGCTTCTCTATGCGCACCTATGTTCCAGGTCTCGTCAAGCCTCGTGACTCCCAAGCGGGCGTGGTCAAGCTTGGTCAAATGTGGAATAAGGTAGAAACAGTTGTCTAACGACGTTATCTCTATCACCAGAATATATCTTATCAAAATCTTCAACGAGGGTGGCGAATATTGAGCAGCCTCTGAAAAACGGAAGTCTAACAAAACTCCCAAGCCTATTGTCATCACCTCGTAACACACTTTCATACTTGCAAGAACACTGATCATATCAAAAGTCCGTGAGTGAGAGGTCGGCGTGCTGAACTATCTATATCCTGAGACATGCATGCAGCTTCAATGCCAGCAGTGAGACGGTTGACTCGGTACTTTAAGCGGTTGCGATGGAGCCATTGTCAGTAGTCCTATTTGTGCAGATTTGCTGATATCCTAGGCGAACAAGGGACGCATATTTGGGGGAATAAGAGACATATCATCAGCATGAGCCTGGTACTGCCATTAACCCAGGATGGAATCACGGGCTTTACACCCAGGAAAATGGGTTTCCATCTCAGTTGATGACAGTTGGGTCATGGGGCCGGAATTTGACAGTTTTCAAGACGAGTCTTGGATTACGTCAGCACTTGGGGTATTGTGAATGGCTTTGTTTATGGTTTCACTCGACGTGATAGTATAATGGAAAATCCCCGTTTAATCACAGCAAGTTAGTTGCCTAGTTGGGCGAAGTCTGGTCCGGCTTCGATTCAGGGCGTTAGTGAGTCATTGTTGGTTGTGGAAGAAGAAAGGTCCGGTCCCTTTTGCCATCTCCGCTACACCATAAGCGTTCGATTTTGAACCTTGCTTGACCGTCATCAACCAAAACTGTCATGCCCCAGTGGAAATGAAGCGGCAATGGCAGACCTCACTCTGGCTGCTCTCCCGAGCGAGATTATTCAGAATATCGTCACACGGGTCCACCCAAGCGACCTACTGAGGTTGGATAGTTTCGGAACAACAAGGTCCCAAAGAGTACGACTTGGAGGCTCTCGGTGCGGAAGTCGGTCAGGCCACACTGTGTGAGGCCGGGGAGCATAAGAGAGAAAAAGAATCCAACATTGAGGTAAAGATCTCTTCTTCTCATGTACGATGGGTGAAGCGATTGAGTCGTGGTAGAAACCTGTGTCGAATTGAATAGAGGCTGTTGATAGCAATAAAAAAAACTAGTCAAGCGCAGTGAGCTCGATTATTTCACATTCAAGCCCAGCCTCATTGCACGCTATGATCAGATTTCATCTCATATTTAAATTCCACTCACAATCTGAACACCGCATCTTCCAAGCGAACTTCCGCAGATACGGTGTCGTGTTTAAGTTATTCATCCAGGAGCGAAACTCCCGGAACTGGTCCGGTGCTTCCCACCCGTTCTCGTTTAGTCAAAGTTCAGAATTGGTTATGATGGTTTAGACGTTTGGAGGGAGCACGTCGTGCAAATTGTGCTTGAGCTCAAAGGGCGAAAAGCCAAGCAAGAAATGCAACGGGGCTTCCAGCGTCATCAGCATCTTTAATTCAATGATTCCCTTGAATGTCCCCTCGACCTCCAGCTTGGGAAACTCAGAAATACTTAGTAGGTTACATGCTCGAGATGTTAAAAGGTGCGCGACTCGGGTTGTACGAGGACCTGTCGAAGTCGCGTCCCATTAGGAAGAGTACTATGACATGGCTACACAGCTCAGGTCTCTGTAATAGGCTGCGCGGAAGCAGAGTGGCTGACGGAGATTGAGCCATTGTCCGTTCGAACTGAATCGTGGCATAGTTTAATCAGGAGTGAGGGGTAGCTTATAGGTTATTAGGAAAATTATATTTATAAACGGCTGGTGAAGGGTTGAACTAATTTAGTAGGTGTGAGGCTGAAGCAAAGGCTTAAAAAGATTTCAAAGTTGCTAAACTGTTAATAAAGGCCAATACTTAGTGTTTATTACTCTATGATATTCTCTCTTACATGCGATATTCTTTTTCCGCATACAAAAGTCCTCGCTTTGGTCGATTAACCAGACTTCTTGTAAAGCAACAATATCCAACCCATTCCCAATATTCTCTTGTTTCCTCGACATATGCTGCCCCCCATTTCACAGGTTGTAGAGAAACCTCATCTTGTCCGTTGTTATGGTGACAAGCTGCTGAGATGGCTGTGCTGCGAGTTCCGGCCATGGGTACAACAGTAATGAATTAAGAAAAAAGAACGAACACATGCTAGCGAACATGACAAGCATTACGACAATGACCACGACTATCGGCGATGGGGAGAACCCACACGTGACTGCGTGGACGTCATCCATCAGCGAGCCCCAAGAGTCGTAATTGGATATAACGGTGGGAAAGATGCTCAGTGACAAGAGCCAAGAGAGGAGTCCAGATGCAACGCTGAACGGAACTGCGACGTGGTACGGTAGTTGGAGGAAATATGTGCTTCGCTGCTCGCCTCGTGGTTCTGACACTTGCAAATCTTTCCGGTCTTTTGAGAAGTGCTCCCACTGGGCAGAGTAGATAGATGTGACAAGACCGTCTAGAGAGAAGATCATTGCTGAGAACAAGATCTGAGGTGGATTGGCGATGATGACCATTACTAGAATTAGTTCTCCGTAGCTCTTATATGTTAACGGCCCCCAGGATGAAATAACGAATGCTGCGTTAACGGACCCAAATCCTGTAGAAAATGGCGCGGCTGTATTGTTGTCGTTGATTGAGTCAACGCTTACACCAAGAAAGACGATGACTGCTAGCATTACTATTCCGAGCGCTGTGAGAGTACATTTCCATCGTCTTGCGCTCACGGCGTCTAACCATCGACGAAGTCTTCTTCGGGCAGCAATAGGACCAAGCTCATTAGGAGAGCTTTTGATAGGCCAGGGTGGAGACGTCTAGCTTTCCACAACGTCCTTAGATAAGCAGAAGCCCTTAGTAGTTAAGTCAGGTTCATCTAGGAATGATTAGATCGCGTCCCCCAGAATGAAAAGGGGCTGTTCCTTGAAGCCAAGTGCTATCATTGTCATGATGATCAGCTTGATCGAGCTACAGATGATGACCAATATGATGGGTTAGCTAACGTTGAGGGCACAGTTTCCTTCGACAACTTCACTGTGACAGTATTTTGCTAGAAAGTACCACGAGTTAGAGACTCTTTAGTACTTGGGACAGATAAGATTAGTTTTGAGATTCACCCAGACCAAAACACATCTTATATCAAGTGTTAGTAGTTACTTGCTGCTAATTACGCTTGATACATTCATACCAGTCATAAGGCCTATATGTACCAATACTAACGTTGACATTAGTGTTCGCCAGGTACTAATACTCATAGGCAAATGAATCTTCTTCCGTTATGTTCTCGACAGTTATTATCAATGTTCGTCAGTCGGTGAGGAAGTCTTAGGCATAAGTATGAATGCACTCCTCAGTATGCAATTGCTCAAAATTGTTGCCGTTGTTCCCCACCGCTGAGCCAGTTCGACTCTGGGTGTTCTTAATGTCATCCAGATATGCCGAAAAGAAACCAGAGGATGACCTTGTATCCCACAATGTTGCTGAGGTTACGAATGCTAAGGAGGCCAATATCAAGCCAGATGCCATTGGAATGTGCTTGCTGCAGGTTCTGTCTCGTCGGTGTTGTCGGATATTGCATGCAATAATTGCTTCCTCTGAGCAGCAATGTACTAATCCCACTTATCCCCCAGTGAATAATGGTGTTGTATATACCGGCTCTCTTGCAGTTGCCGGTCCATACGACCCCGACACTGAAGCGGAAAGAATCCAAGGTAGGAATCCAGACTGCAAGCACGATGTTGAGCACTAGAGACATGAACGTACCCGCGGCGAAGCATACTGCGCCAACAAGCCAACCACTCAGGCCTTTCCATTTCTTTTTGATCCAGGAGTCGTCTTTCTGTAGCAAGGTTTCGGTCGTGCGTGTTGACTCTGCATCCTTGTTCTCTTTGAGAAATCCTGTCAAGTCAATCGGCTCTTCAGTTTGCGGTGACAGGTATGCGTCGCCGAGATCGGATGATCTCTGAGCGCGGGGAAGTTCGTCGTCGTCCGGACAAAGCGGGCGGCTCGTTTTCGAAGGTGAATCAAATGGTTTCTTCAGCTACAATAAATTAACAAGTTTGATCAAAGTTTAACATGAGAGGAAGACGGTTCTGTATGCATATGCACCTTTCCATCTTGCTCTACCGCTGTTTCAAGGTAGCAGCAGCCTGCGTTGCTCTGACGCGCCACGATTCTCTTGGCAGCGATACCAAAATCCCGCACATATCATCTTGCTTTTCCAAAACCACTTCTTGCATTCCTTCTAGTGTCCGGTTCCTATCAGACTCTTGCACCAGCACTACATTGTCAGCAAAGAAACCACTCATCATCTAACAGCAAAATTACCGGCGGCGCCTAATGTAAAAATCGTCGAATCGCAATTTCGATCTTCCTAGCCAAACCGAGCTTACTCTCAGGCTTCCTGGTCCGGAGAGTGACGGGCGCTCTTATTATCCTCATCAGTTTCCTATGTCTTGGGCATAGCCCCCTGTTAGCCATTGTCATGATTCCCCACCAAGGTTGGTGGAAGACAGAGGTGCGAAATTGGAACCTACTGCCCCAAGCCTCTGTTTTTCGAAGTGTTGAACCAGAGTCTCACGCTTGACTTTGAAAGCAAACCGGGTTTCAAGAAACTCCAACTAGGTAGCTCTGGCCCTTCTGGTCCATCGGCTATCATTTCTTGAATTTGTTCAACGTCGTGTCTCCTCTTGGTTAGTACCGGACTCGTGCTCAGATGTCGTGACCACCGGTTTGATACTATCAAGCACACTGTTTGTCTGTTTTCTGCCTATTGGGTAGAGGCTGAGGTATGATTAATCCTGAAAGATCAGAGAGTTTAAACATATGTAGGATTTTTATTTCAGGGTGCTTGGCAATACATTCTGCAGCGGGTGGCTGCGAATACTTCGATTGAGATGGCACCTGAATGGTAGATGGATATTGTCCACTTACAACATGGGACGAACGACACGCTCCCGTACTCCGCCTATGACCAAATGATGAACCTCGCGGCCACTTACTCAGTCGCAATACCTCGACTTCGCCGTGGGCATTTTTAACAATTGCAGGGGACCTTTGATGAAGCTCCACAGCGAACATCTGCAACTTCGTCTTGAACTAGAGGTTGTATACCCGCAACATGATCCATCCACTGGGCGAAATTGTTGGATATGCGCCAAGTGTTCTCTCTGGTTTGAGGAAGCCTGGCCGGAGGTTTTCCGCGCCTGGAAGTTGAGCCATCTCAAGAGTGTATTGAGGCCTGCCCCCGCCGCCTTAGTCTCATGCAAGTTACATGTCTGCCAAGGGCTAGGCTCTCTATACGAAGTAACTACCCCGAGATACCTCAGGTGGACCCCATTTTCCTTGGCTCTTTCGACCCCTCGCGAACCCCCTCTTATGCAAATCCAAAGAGGTTAGCTCAAGGTGCATTTGCCGGATCCTAGCATATCCGCCGCAGGACCTGCTGTTCATAAAAGACCAGGTCTCAGGCCCCAATTGTACTCCATCAAGTCACCTAATGTATCTCTACTCAAGCACACTGTAACCTTTGACATGTCCTCTTGTTTCCTCTCTCATTTCCCTTGCATCCACTTCTGCAGGCAACACACATGGACCTGCCATTCCGCGGTCCTTACAAGGGTCTACAGCTCGGCACAACTAGTGACCACTAAGCTGCCTTTCTACGCGAACCCAGCTCAGTCATGATTTACCACTAATATTACGCAATCGCATTCAGCTTAGAAAGCTAACAAGTATTAAAGCGGGGATCGTCCCATCTTCAAATTATGTTATTCGCATTATCAGACTCTCAACTGTAAGCTTAACCAACGATCCCAAGGTAAGTTGACTGGCGAGGAATGAGACTCGCCTCCCTTTCTCACATTACAACGCCCAATCTCATTAAGTGATAAAGGCACTTAGGTTCCAACAGTCAATTCGTATTCCAACATGTTTCAAGCTCGATTCAGTCCACTAGCACGAGCCTGTGTCAACACGCAGCGTTCAAACCTGAGTGCTAGCCTCCGACAATTTTCCACTTCTCCGGCCTGGCTTCAATCCCTCCCGATCCAAATTTCCGGCCAAGGAAGTGGTACTATACAAGCCATCTCGGTCAAAGACAAACCGTACACATTCTCGACCGACACCTACACCGTCATCGGCGGTCAAGATTCCCATCCTTCACCTGTCGCCTACGCCCTGGCCAGCCTGAGCTCCTGCAACCAGGTCACCGGCGCCCTGGTTGCCAAGGACCACAAGCTCACACTCGGCGAGTGGCAAGTTACAGTCGAGGGTCAGCTCCCTACCGCGGTTCTAGTTGGGGGCGAGGAGGGCAATCCGAACTGGGAGAGTGTGGCGTTGAAGGTACGAGTGCAAACTGACGCAAAGGGCGGCAATGGCGATCCCAAGTTCCAACATTTTGTTGCCGAGGTCGAGCGCCGGTGTCCAATTACACAGCTATTTAAGCGCAGTGGGGTGGTGTACACTAGTGAGTGGGTAAATGAACCGCTGTAAGAGACAAATGTGTACTGTATATGAAGCTGTTAAGCTTGAGGTTGAGATTCTAGGCTCGTCCCATTGCCTGGGAAATTCCATTTCGTGAAAGAGAATCCATTCTTTAATAAAGGTTATATTATACTCTCTAGCTATCTTTTATACCTTTTATATAGAGAAACCAGACTTCAGGTTAAAATAGACCTTTATTTAAAATACATTCCTTTTTATTTACCCTACATTTAGCTTTAAAATTTATCAAGTGGATATAAGTTGGATTAGTTTGCTATTGATTCTGCACTATCGTGTCTCTGGATCAACTGTAGATCTTCTACCTCCACCTTAAGTAGACTGTCCCTCAACTTGGTCATCCAGCTTTCCAAACTCCGTCTCCATCTTGGAAAGTCCTGTGCATGCCTCATCCTCGTCGCCTCCCAAGTCTAATTGGTTCTCAAACTGTTCGAGTGCGTCGCGTGCGGCTTTGGGCTTGTCCCGCGCATTGTCGACACAATGTGTCGCTGCAGCGAGGCGTTGCCGGGCTTCTCCCAAGCCGCCCTCTCAATCCAGCTCTGGCAGGCGCTGCACGTCTTGCCTCGCCGAGAGTCATTCCTCAAGGAGTCAAAGTGCTCCACCAAGATGGTTGAGACACCAATCTCGAATCGAGCGAGCGTCCGGTGGCTTGCCGAAGCGTGATCAAGAGGTGCATATACGAGCTGTCCAGGGTGGGATGGAATTTTCACCACCTTGGGACACATGTCGGCCGTGTCGACTTGGAGGTGGAGGGGATCAAGGGTTGTAATAGCGTCGGTCTTGATGTGCTTGTGGGCGAGCAGGCGGCTGAGGAGCCAGAGAGTATTGTCGCTGAGACAGACGCTGTGCGAAAACTGTTGAAGGATGCTATAGGTTTGTTTGCGATAGACCTTTCCTGACCATCTCACCCAGGTCGGAAAGGTCAGCCGAGTCATCAGGTCCAGCCTGACCGCTTAAGAGGCACAAGGGCGGAGGCAGTGAGTAGGCGACGTGGCTTGCCGCGTGCCGTAACGTGTCTTTGTCTCGGCGAGAGCCTGCGACGAAGCGGGCTTAGAGAGTCGAGGGGAGGCGTGTGTCGAACAGGCCCTCCTCAAAATGCCCTCTGGTTCCCATAGTGAGCCAAGCGGGACTCCAGCCTTGTTCGCCAGTCGTGTGATGGATCGGAGGTGGCTCAAGATGTGCAGTGAGACGGGCTTGTCCTTGAAATATCGCTCCTGTCGCACATCCATGGGGAACCAAGCGCCCATGCCGCCTCATTCAGCATCGAGCGCCTCGACAAGGCTCGTGTGGCGTCTCAGCCGTCCCTCGCGAGCATTGAGCTGCTCCATAGTAGCGGGTATTTTTGAGACTCTTGATTGCTACGTCAGTATCTCGAACCTTGCGGAACTCGGGTTACAAATTAGCCACTGCAAGCGTCCATTGGTCGGGGAAATATCCAGATATCGTCTCCTGGGCGAACGAATCGAGGTCGGCTCGACGGGCGGGCTTGTTCGGAAGGAGAAGGAGGGTCGTGATCAACGAGGTTTTAGAAGAAGTCTTGGGCCCACGCAAATAAAACAAGTTAGCGGAAAGTCTGAGCAAAGGGCAGAGGGCAAAGAAGAGGAAGCATCGAAGGGCACTTCCGAATGCTTTGAGGGCAGTTGACCTAGTCGTGGGGACTGCCTCCAAGAGGGACGGCGAGCCAGGTTTGGGCGCAAGACGAGTCATAGAACCAAGCTCTGGTCGAAGCTGAAGCTGTTGTCCGGGGCCATGAGGAGGATATTGATTTGGAACTGCCAATGCGATTGGAGTTGGAGTTGGAGTTGATGGCGACGGCGCTATGGATCCAGTGTTGGGTATGATGATGGTAGAGAAGAGGGATTCATGGCTTGTCACAAAGCACAGACGGGCGCTTCTGAAGGCAAAGAAGAACCGAGCGTTGACGACAACGATGGGCGTGCGATGGCGACGGCGATGAAGGAATTGTTTCAGCGAGGTATAGGGAAAGGATCGTGGGTTTCAATTGACGCGATGCATAAACATCTACATTTGTTTCTTAATACGTACCCACACTTACAGCCGTTATATGCACGATTCGCATAAGGTCGTGCATCCCGGCAGCCCGCCGCATGGCCCTCATCGTACCTCAACGTCGCCTCCCCATGTTTCTCGATATCCTTCGATGTCCTTTGCGAGATCGAGGCGGGTTTTCGCCTTGAGTGGTGAAGAAGTGCTCGCTGACAGAGCCTCTCTCAGGGAATCCCTAGGCAGGTACTCGAGCAAGAAGCCGATGATGCCTTCTTTTCCGCTTTTGGACATGTGGTCCGAATGAGCCACCTAGGCTTTCTGATGATAGCTCTGTGGGCTTCCATGGTCAGAAAGAGCCTGATCTCGTGGTATAAGACACGCGTCACGCTTCCGTCAGCTTTGAAATCAGAAATAGTCTTACCAGGGTCTGCCAGTGTCGTGGTTAGACTGACAGTGTCATGAAACTGGGTGTAAACTGCAACGAGTCTAGGTTCCGCACACCTGGAAGCATTGAATGGTCCATTGACCAGAGATGGACCAGCTCGTCCTCGCCCAGCATTTCATTGAGGGCAGGTGCAACGTCTAACTGAATGCGAAGGTCTTAGAAAAGTCCAGGCTGGCCGTTGATGGAGACGGTGATCCCAAATGGCAGCCCAGCGAGGAAATTGTCAGAACCTAACCCATCCTTGCACCATATATGCAAGACTGCCACTACACATCTCACTATAACCAGGGTTTTAACACGCTTGTCTATAGTGTGGAAGAATTCACTGCACTGCAAAGTTTTCCCAACCTCTGGCATCAACAGCAAGAGCTTAGTGATGGAATGATCAAAACCGATCTGTTTTCTGTTGAATGATGGGAGCTACCTTAATATAGGCTGTTTGAAGAAGACGAAGACGGCGAGGAGGCAAGCGCAGAGGACAACATCGTGGGGGCATCAGGGACGACCACACCCCACACGGCTGCATGCGAGGCATGCTTTTGGTTCACGTGTGTGGCACCTAGCAGTCACCCTGGAGACTAGTATTACTATTATGATTAGTGGGCGAGGAAGAGTGGCAATCAATACTAGGCATTGACACAGCTATATGTACGGGCACCAATGGGTATCTCGTGAACATGTCTACTGGAGTAGGGAATGAATCGAAACTGCCTTATGTGTTCATGATGATGCTATATAGTGATTTAATGGTCTAAAAGGTGAACTCAACACATTGTGAGCAAGTTTCATGGTGTCTGCGACGTCAAACGCGCATATACCGATCCCTTTTGGCATAAGCTTAGTGCATTGTGGTTGAGAAGAGCAGCTAACTGCAATGGAGACGCACACACGAGCAACGACACGGTATGTGCATTGCATGGTCTAGTTCTTTGGCAACTGTAGAAGCATTAGGTTTTAAAATGCTTAAATTGTAATGGAAACTGTGTTTTTTCTAACTCTGTGCCAACAGCAACTCGCCCTCGATGGAGTGGACAAAGGTCTTCGTTAAAGATGTCCTATAAAGCTAACAAGCTCAGCTTGTCATCCACAGCCTCAATTTCCAGCTCCGCAAGCTTATTACCCATAATCTATATGATGACCAGCCTCTCCAGATCCTTCACTATTCTAACAACAGTTCAATTAATAATATCAACTTGAATACCAAAATGATACAGCCATTAAACTTCATGGCGCGATTGGATATACCTGTCAAAGTTTGTCTTCCGTAAGGTACCTTCCCTGACTACCTGTGCAGCCTGGATGCATATAATTCTAATAAATCTCACTGTATGCCTTATTTTCATGATGTATAAAACTGAAACGTCTACGAACGATGCTTCCGTAGCACCCTCCTGGTCAACATAACTGACACACCTGCCAGCAGCCAGCAGCGATGCAAGCTTATTCGTATCCTTCAACTATGATACAAGATCCGTGGTCAAAGAGACTGCCGAGCCTGCGCGCTCTTCCGATCCTACCCCTGACGATGATCTCCATATCGACATATAAGCAGAATCCCCAGCGACAACTTGTGGCTCCAAGTTGTCGAAGTAGACAACCTTAGTAAACTCTGAAAATCTGTCAGCAAGCCCAGAACTATCTTAAGACCCCGAAGAAATTGTTATAGAAAAGCGGGCGTCTGGACAGGTTCCACGAAAGATGAGTGAGTCGCTCAAGTCTTATTGCACTATCAATAATCTTAAGCTAGCAACTCCCACAGTCTTGAAGTATCTTTTTCTCTTTGGAAGGCACACTTCAGCCTCGCTCTCGATTCTCGCTGTTCTCTTAGTCCTGACTGCCTGGCTATTTCTCAATCACTTTCTAGCTATCTATTTGGACGGGGTCCGCAAACTGAGTCCACGAGAAACACATTTCATCCTCTGGTATGTATTGGTACAGTTTGAGCCTTCGTATCATTGTAGGTCTGGAATATCCTCAAATTCCAACAAAGGGAGTTAAGTACGGTAGAGACCATGCCCGATAGACTGCTGAAGGCAATCCTGAACGACCTTCCATCATGGTTCGACCACACGCCTATTGGCCATCTCCTCACCCAGTTTGGCCCCGATACACAGTCGATGGATGCTGTGCTGGTAGACTGGCTTCAGAGGTCCCTAAAAAATGTCTCTGATTCATGCTTTGACTGATAAGCTTTGCACCTATTATGCTAATCTTGAGTCTGCCCGCTGCCAGTATTTGCCTCATTAGCCTCGCCACAGGCAAAGTGTATAGATCCTTCAACTTTTATTAAATCTTTCTGTTAGACCCCGTTTTATTTTACTATTTATACAAGTTATGAGACAATTTGAATGACTAACATTTCTACTGACTTTCTAGTCTGCTCTAGGTTGGACAAACAAGCGGCCTTCTACTTTATTTTTCTTTATGTCTTCCAACCCTTTGGGCACATCCTCAAATGGTATTTTTGTCAACTTCGGTGTGATCTTACCTGAAGCAATCAAGTTCAACACCTCCATTAGCTCCTCCTTTGCCGAACCAAATGAGCCCTTTAAAGTGACACTCTTTGTCACTAACATCATAGATGAGACTTCCAGATTCTTGCCGTCGAGTCCCACCACTACAATTGTCCCGCCCTTTTTAACCGAGGAGAGAGCAGCAGAAATTGTTGATGTGGATCCAACGAAGTCGATAATGACATCGAAAACAACAGCAGGGAAGCTACCGAGGCTTGAGGAACACGCAACCGCACCCAAGCGTTCTGCGTCGTCGTATTTGGCCTCGTTAAGATCGATCCCGTAGACCTTAGCGCCCTGCAGTACTGAAATTGCAACTGCATTAAGACCGAGGCCACCGATACCGATGACCGCCACCGTTGTCGACTTTGTCACTCCGCCGGATACGACTGTTGCGTGATACGCCGTCGAAATCGAATCCGTGGCAACAGCCGCCTGGGGGAATGTCACGCCGTCTGGAATCTTTACCAAGTGCTCGTAATAAGCCAGCGCAAATTCGCTGTAGCCCCCGTTGTAGCCAAGTCCAATCGTTGTGGCCCGGGTTGCCTTTTCGACAGGATGAGCTACCAGAGCCACAGCCACGCGATCGCCAACTTGGACCGGAGACGGTCCAGATCCGAGCTTGACGACGGTCCCGGCTACTTCGTGCCCAAGTGTAAGGGGAAGAGACGGCAGCATTTCGATGCCGTGCCCGTCAACGTAGTGGGCGTCGGTGTGACAGAGACCAGCGGCCTTGACAGCGATTAGGGCCTGGCCTTGTCCCGGCTCGGGAATAGGAAGGCTTTGAAGCTGAAATGGAGCATCCGGAAAGTTCAATTGAAACGACTTCATGATGGAGCCGCTATTGTATGAGAGGCAAGAGAATTCAACAAAGTAGGAAGATGTCTATTGTCGCAAGACATCACATCTTTATGGGCCAAGGGTTTCTTAAGTAAGTAATGAATAGCTCATCATGAGACGTACGTAGTCTTTACAGCGTCATGCCTCTAGCTAAAACTGCCAATACTACGTACTCTTTCTGGGCGGCTCCTTGCTGCAGGTGATGTTGTGTGCATGACGCGTAACGCTCCATTTAGACTAATGCAGGTGAGGTTGGCTACATGTCTTGGCGGTGCTCGGATTCAAGTCGATGCGATCTACATAATTAGGAAACACATAGACTAGGGATCCTTGCAAGAATGGCCCAGAGAATGACCCAGAAAGTCACCTTTTCCCCCGGGAGCTCTGGAGAAGGCAAGTCTAATACGCCGAATCCGTATTTTCTATTTGTCATAAAAATGCGGATCAGAAGAAGAGCCGGGCCTCTCAATTTGCTTTCCACCGGTCATATGTTCGTCCTAGCACACATAGACCACCACCAAGCACTTGTCTTCCACTCATCCCCATCTCTCCCATCGGTGAGATGTTCCCACTTCTCGAGAAACCACGGGGCCGCTTCCCAGTTCCGAGCATCCCAAGGCGCTGCCGAGGGCAAGGAATCGCCATTAGCAAAGCCCCAGCAACGAAGCCCATCGTTCAGTAAGTCAAGACAGAAATCCTCTCTGTCAATCGACGGAGGATCTGAGTGCACAGCAGCAATAACCTTGGAGCGAAAGCCTGGCCATGGGATTGTATCCAAGGTTGGATGATGGGGGACGGTGAGCTGCACGTCTGTGGGGGCAAGGTCAGATTGTATACCCTTAAAATAGTCCCCAAATGCTAGTCGTATTTGTGCAGCCTGGCTGGTATTCTCGAGGCCCGGTACGTCGTTCTCCAAGCTGTCCTTTGATATGAGTTGCTTTCTGAGGCGACAAAAAGGCGATTCGGATTGAAAAGTGATGAGATCACGCCATGATATTCCCAGGTGCAGTGCATTCATGAATACAGCTGACACGAATGAAATTCGAGATAGAAGGATGCAATCAGTGGCTATGTCAACCCGACTCCGGAATATGGGGGATGCAACAATCTCGTGAATCCTGGAATTATGTTCCGAAGGTACGTTTAACTTTCCAAAGACGCTGATGCCGGCTTTGATTGCTGCCGTAAAATCAACATGACCCAGGCTTTGCTGAACATCTTCCAGCCATTGACTCATTGGAAGAAGCATAGCGTTGCTATAAAGTGAAGTACTCACAGGATACCCCAAGACGATGAGTCCATATTTGATAATGTCCCGAACACCGAACAACTCTTTAGTCATTAATATAAAAAAGTTGTGACGTTCCGGCTCTGGATACGACCCGATGCAGGAGAAGAAGTCGGAGGCGGTAAAGCCCGATCCAGTTTTCAGAGGATGGAAGCTCGTATCAACATGGCCAGAAGAGACGACGCGTCTCGCCTGCTGAGTTGGTCTGACAACCCGGTCTGGGTGATGGCTCCGTTGAGAGGGCGGCTGTGAATAGACCAGGGGAGCTGGCAACATTAGGCCAGAGATAGCGACATGTTCTAATATCCTTCTCCTCTCTCTTTGCCGTGCGCCTGTTGTCCCAAAAGGTGAGCTATGTCCATGAGATAAAAGTGCCAAGGAAACGTACGATAGTTGCGCTGAGCTAGGGCATTCTGCTGACGCCTCTGTTGTGGAGCTTTATCTGATGCCATTTTCGTGCAATGATATAACTGGTTAAAAGTAAAATCAATGAAGAGTCTAGTTATATTCTCTTCTTGTTCTTTGATCGTAGTAGAAACAATGCAACGAGCAAGTACACCGCAAGGATGGTTGAATTAATGGTGCGATGAGGAAGCGCCGCAATACAACCCAGCTCCCAACGGAAGTGGCGGCTCCAGCCTTAGTCTCGGGCCAGCCGGAACATATTTCGTACCGAGGTCCTTTCACATGGAATCACGGAACTCATCCCATATCTTAATCATCCCATGTCCTGATGCGGAGTACGCGGTGGGTGGATCAAACTAGCCTGTGGGCTGCTTCATCACCCCACTGGGCAAATGCCAGTGTCGGTTCCACACTTTAGCTTCCTGCAGGTAACGTCAGCAGCATTAGCGGTTTAATATAGAAGATGGGCCTATCTGCAGTTAACGTAAGAAACAGCATCAACGTCATGGCCATTGGGGACTTGAGATTTGCGTGAGAAATCGTGTTGCGCCGTAGTGAGTAATTATTTAAAGAAACCCAGTGATCCCTTTTCCAGCTCTTGACTAACACGCTCTACACACTCTGCCTTCCTCGCACTACACCACACGTCCAACACAAACGCCTCCACATACACAAGGACAAACGCACAACCACCATGCCTTACGGGAGTCTGAGTCTAAATGGCGAATCGATGCCAACCTTTGCTCCAGCCTATTCAAGAGCAAAGGGTATTTTCACCAACACTACAGCAGTCGGCATTACTTATCGAGTCGCCGCATCTCAGATAGCCCACCTCGTTCCCGATGTTCTTGAATTGGAGGAAGAACCGCTTATGACGTCGCTGTTTCTCAGCTATGGAATGAGCCCCGTTGGATCTTACACCGAATATGCTCATCAGGTCGAGGTGACCTACAAGGGCGAGAAGATCCATTTCAATCTCCTCTTCATCCTTAACAACGACGCTGCCATATTTGCGGGCCGTGAGCTGCTTGGTTTTCCAAAGGTCTATGGAAACACCACTATTCAGGAATTCACTGGTAGCCGGCTTGTAGTTGGCAGCACAGAACGACCAATGGGACGAAAAATGGTTGAGTTTGAATTCGTCCCCGAACAGCTGGTTTCCGGCGCACCTCCACCAGACAGATGGATGCTCAACCTTCGCAGTATTCCCTCACCACATCTTGGACAGCCCCCATCTGTTCAAGAATTCATCCCATGTGGCCTAGGAATGAAATGTAACGAAATCTGGTTGGGAAAGGGACATATTAGCTTCCCAAGGAAGTCAACCTCTGATCCCTGGGTGAACTTGGATGTTTTGAGATACGAGGGGAGTTTCTTAGCGAAAAATGCCACAGCCGAACTTCTTCTTCGAGATACCGTTCAGCTCTGAGGTACACATAGGAATTATTAAAGCTTTGCGCTGGTATGTAGTTGGATGTACATAGTAATTGGAACAAGAGCATATGCTAGTCCTTTAACAGTTTGTCGTAAGAATGACGTTCCCTCCCAAATAATAAGACCCTCACCAGGCGTCCTAAAGAACTCAACGGCCCCCAAGACGCCCCAGTCACTCTGGTAGACACGAAAATCGGCCCACGATGTTGAGACGACATCAGGGCGTAGAAACGCATCATATGATAACTTGAGGTCTGTAGGGTCTGGTCGGGAATTGAGAATCCCAATGGTCAGTGGCACGCGACTAGGGCTTCTAAAGGCGGCGAGTGACTTTAGGACTGCAGTTTCTGCGTGGGAGAGACCATTCTCCGTTGAGAACCGGGTTGTCACTGAGACCAACAAGTGCTTCTGGTGAAAAGCGGAATATACGCGTCGCAGGCTGAGTGGTGAACCCGACTATCAGCAGCAGCCCATTTTGTATGAAGTTCGCCTGTGCTGCCATGACGGGCTGAGGCCCTTCGGCAAAGACTCCGATAGGGCCGAGCTGCGCAGTCGATAGTCTGGAGAGTGGGAAGTTGTCCTTCCTCAACTCTTCATATGAGGGAAGGGCTCCGGTGAGATCGCAATATCTGTGAGGTGACTGTGTCCGCGGAACTCGGCGATTCGCAACGATGTGTCACTCAGGGGAATCTGACACCGTCTGACGAGTCCACGATTTTGATTCGGTTATCGCTAGGGTCTTGTCCTTCCTCCGGTGCCTGTGGCCAGAGATGGAACGGTCAGCAATAAGGTCAAGTAGGGGGAAAAGGCCTAGAATATGGTTGTAGCTGGGGCTTCACTAAAAATGTTTCCTTCAATCCACGGAATAGACTTGATCGTGTGTGCTTATAATATGTCAACCACTAGCGCTGTGCCTCCTTGTCTTTGGGTGGACTAGAAACATGAGTGTCTTCTGTTGTAGTCTGGTAAGTTATTATTACCCAACCCATTCTCACTATGTAGTACATAGCATTGATGACAAGTGCAGTACTCCCACCACCTCAATTTGATGTATGCACCACTGCCCAAATACGAGTAGTCCTGAGTCGGCCGCTAGATGCCTAGTATCTAAGGCGGAAATGTGGACGCCCAACTGAGATCCGGCCCACTCACTCACATCGTCGGCCTCCCGCAGCTGTGCAAACAAGCCCATGGCGACCACCAGATTTCGAACAAGCGAAAAGGAGCACGTCGCTCGTTTACGATGACTTGTCAACCTGTGTTCTCCAGCATCAGGAACCACAACCAAGTTTCAAAGTAGAAGGGGACTAAGACCTCTCTCACGCCAGACAAACTCCATCTCGCTCCGATGATGGGCGTCGATTGCGGCTTCGACGTCTATCCCCCACTTGGCCCAGAATACCAGGATATCTACGAGGCGTGTCTCGAAGAAGTCATCCAAAAATACCAACAAGCGGTCCACCCCAACACCGGCGAGCCCCTGATCCAGATCGTTGGGGCCCCGGGAACTCAAAACGGCTACGTCTACTTCAACGTTGGCGAGGGCTGTGGAACAGGAGGTCTTTTAGGGGTCCGTGAGACAGACAGATCAAAAGGTGGGAAAAGGTCGAGAAAACGAGGTGATGGACTTGGCTAGCTACGGGGGGAATGATCCCTTATGTACACAGTAATATCATTCCCTTCCTTTCTATCCTACNNTAGGTGACTGCGTTCAACAAGGGCCCAGTGCTACCCTACAACTGCGGTTACTTCATGCGCTTCGAGTCTAAGCTCGTCCGTCGCGATGACGTGATTTCCTATCTGAAGGAGGTTTACCTCATCGCTCAACGGTATTTCCCCGACAACGTCCAGTTTTGGGTGTCTGGAGCGTCCCCGACTCTCATTCAGGCAATCTACAAGATTCCGAAAATGATGGAGGAGGAAGGACCAGCCCGCGTGAGGGAAGAGTGGTACCAGGTGCGGAGTGAGCTGTTGAAGAACAGAAAGTAACCAGGTCCCGGGGGGGGGGGACTTGTGGAACGGACAGATTGTAGTAGAGACAGCAAGCCACAACTACCTCCTTGCCCCTCATCATGTAACTTCTAGCTGCAATTTTCACCTATGAAATCGCCATTTGATTACAAATCCAGGCAAACGTGCAACGCAGATAGTGTGGTTCCGTGGGACGAGTTGGCATGTCACGCAAGCCGAGGAGTGTACGAGGTGAGTGCGTCTGGGAGGCCATGTGTCTTATGTCGACTTCTGCAAATGCTCGCCAGTAATCAACTTCCTGTGAAACGGATCTTCTTGTCTCCCCCACCTGGGAGGAGGAGACAACAACCTCACGACGTCCCAATTTCCGATGAGGCAAGGATCTTGCCCAGAGAGTGCGGCACGTAGGTTGGATGTCGGTTCCAGGCATGTTAACTTCCCAACATCATCAACAGGTTATGTTCAGGGTAACACAACAGCGCCCGCGGCTCCATTATCCACACTGCCTCAACAAGTTGAAGGCTCTCCTAGCCTCTCTCGTGTTGCCCATCCCTGCATTGACATCGGCTCCGGTTTCTGCGGCCCTGAGACACTTAGAAGCGTCCACAGAGATACCTTCGCCACCAAATCGGCCCCCGACGCCGCTGTCGAGAACATGGGCAACCCCAACTCTTTGCTACAGACAAATACGACCATTGAGGGGTCCTAACAACGTTAAATTCGCAAACTAGTTACTATATCTAGTCAAATCGAGGCGCTAAGAGACATTATTGAGGCTGCAATTGCGTGATGGTTCTTGCGTATAGAAGTCACACCATCGAGAGGCGTCGTCCTCAATAGAACCCATCGTCACCTACTAGTCTCAATTAGTCAAGCTGTAGGATGATATGCTTCCTAGGACACTCTTTACTAGCTAATTTATATCACTTAATTGAGTTGGGGAAATGAGGTAACTACCATAAAATAGTACTATACTATTCGCTAGTTTAGAGAAGGAAGTCGAGCCACTGAGCAAAATTTACCACGTCGTGGAAGCAATTAAGAACGAGTCTGCTATTATAGGTACTTTGCCTTGTCAACAACGCGTGACCGCTTTTGGGCTTGGAGATGTATGTGTATGGCAAATCTCCACTTGGATGCATGTGAGCAGGATTCATTCAGGTCTTGAAGCACGCAGTTGAAATACTGGGTTGTTTTTGCAGTACTTGTACCTAATAGCATCTCGTAAGGCTCCTAGGCCACGCCGTCATTCAACTTGATTATATTGAATCGGTGGTTACAAGTACTCGTCAGACTTAGTCGCCCGTTGGTGGCCTATGCCTACTATGTACCCCTGATACGCTCGCGTTCACTTATAGAAGCTACATCCTTCCAGACTGCAGGTGCTGCACCACTGGCTAATGTGCTATGAGCTTTCCCAATGACGAACCTCTACTAAAACCATACTTGGAAGACCTAGAGGAAAGGCTGGCAAGTCATCGTTCACTCAAAGTGGTGGGTTAGCCCGATCTATACTAACTCCATTTGCTCTTTTGCAAAGAGGAACATAACGCAGTAATAAAAAAGAAGATCGTTATACTTACCTTAGACTTGTTGTTCATGCGGATGCGTCTCGGAGACGGGCTGGCCAAACCTCAGCTTGGCGGCGGGTACGGAGTAGGCATAGCAGCGACGGCCGGCGGCCCAAGTTAAGTAGGTATATAAACAAGATTGCCATTAATCTCTCGTTCCATAATAAGCCACGTCTACTAAAAGAACGAAGATAACAGAACAGGTGAAGGTCAAAAGCTTCGCCATGATGTTCCTCATAGTCTTGACCTCCCCCGGAGAGAGATATTGTTTCTCATCTTGGTATGTTGTCCGCTTGTTTTGTCTGTCTTTAAAGCTTGGGGGCAGTCTTTTCGGAGAGATAGGACGTCCTTGGTTCTTGGAAGGATTTGGAAGGGTCGTGTTAGGAGAGTTAGAAGGGCGGGCACTTGGCAACGCTTTTATGCGGCCAGAACTCTGCTTAGACACTGCACACTTGGTGGTGAGTACTAAATGATGTAGTAGAATCATGAAGAAGGCTGGTTGGTTGTGCCATCTCTTACCTCCACGCGTGAATTGTTTAAGGGTGACAGACAGGGCAGGAAACCTACTGGCCCGGAAGCCCATAGTGCCTAACCACTAGCAGTCCTCACGAGACGGTGATTTAGTCTTAGCCGAGTAGTAGTAGTGGAGAATGGTTGTTTGGTATACTGATCAATCAAAGATTGCAAAAGATTGAACAGGTAAATAGAGAGGCCCTTGAGAGGGGTGAAAAGAGGAATCGCCACCAAAGTCTAAAGGACAGCTCGTGTACGAAGTACGTCAAGCGTACGTCCGATTAGTAACAACCTTCGTAGCCGAAATTTAGGAGCCACTAATGGCATACTTGTACCAGTCGGATCCCGGCGGTTCCGGTAAGATCCTAGCTCGACGCTGAGCTATTCCTCATACTACAGTGGGGTGCAAAAAGTTTGAGTCCGTCGGAGGTACCGGCCGGGCCGGCC
>JABSTB010000234.1:0-46332 GCA_013756995.1 Neonectria neomacrospora
AACTTGGTCCCTGTCGCCTATCGCCCTATCGCCCAAAAACCAAGACACGGAAATCTCCTGGACGCTCACCGGCTTTCTTACATACCTACTACCTACTAATTTACTGCTGACTACCGCGGGTAAATTCGCACCATCGCCACGCACCCCAAACAACAACCACGCCTCCAGTGCAACCAACTATTCTCTTTCTTCCCCTCTCATTCCGTTCCCCCGATTACCTGCTCCTCTTTAGGACTCCTTTGTTGCTGCCTTCAGTCTTCCCCCTTCGTAGGCAACCAACCAACCCACGCTTTGCTTTTAAAGCAACTCGTCTGCCCCAGATGAACACCAAACGAGGTGCCGCAAAGGGCGTCTCGCTCGCCAAGCGCAAAGCCCAGGCAAACGCGTTTGACAAGCTGAGCGAGAACCCTACCGAGACTGAGCTCAAGACCGCCGCCGCCAACGTTGCCCTCGCTGAGCTCGAGGAGAGAGTTGCCGACGTCCGCGACTCGTGGGAGACGGATTCGCTTTTTGAGGATGCCTTTGAGGAACTGGCTGCTGATTCTTCCCCCGGCACAGATGGTGAGTTTTCCTGCTTTTTGCTCTTTGATCTTTACCATTTCTCTCCCGTTCCTCTACCTCGATGCCTTGAGTCCTGCCTAGTCGGGTTCATTTCTCTCTCCTCTCCTCTCATCACGCGTATCTACGTCATTCATATTCTGTTTACTGTTCACAACCCACCGCGGTCCAAGTGAACACGAGGCATTTCTACATCCCTTCGCTGCTCTCTACCCGTGTGGCAACCCTTTACTAACTTTCGATCCTTCTAGGTCCAGATGTCTGCACGCCTGAGGAAGCTAGCAGGCTTCGTCGGGAACTCCGAGAACAGGGCCCCGCCGTCTTCTGTGAACGTACTGTTGATGCTGGTCGCTACACGGCCAAGAAGCTTCTCAGCGCCTTTGGCATCCGCCCTCCGACCTTCCTCGAGGGCGAGGATGACGAGGCTTACTTCAGCTTACTGTCGCTGGCCATCACCCGCGAGTTGTCTAAGCGCGCTAAGTTGTCGCGGTACAACTCCATCGAAGACGCCGTCGACCTGATTCAGAACAGCAAGAACATCATCCTTCTTACTGGCGCGGGCATTTCGACCTCGCTGGGCATTCCCGACTTCCGTTCTAAGGGCACTGGTCTCTACTCCAAGCTTGAACATCTGGGTCTCAGCGACCCTCAGGAAGTCTTTGACATCGATGTCTTCAGGCAAGACCCTACTATCTTCTACTCAGTCGCCAAGGACATCCTGCCCAGCACGGATCGCTATACGCCTACTCACAAATTCATCGCCATGCTCAACGAACGCGGCAAGCTTCTAACCAACTACTCGCAAAACATCGACAACCTCGAGGTCAAGGCCGGCGTCCCCAAGGATAAGCTCATCCAGTGCCACGGGTCTTTCGGCACAGCCACGTGCGTGCAGTGCGGCTATAAGATGCCCGGCGAGAAGATCTTCCCGGAGATCAAGGCGGACAAGATCCCCCGGTGCCCGCGGTGCATCCAGACGCTGCGCGCAGCCGGCGGCACCGTCAAGCGCAAGCGGTCCGCGGGCGCGGAGAAGAAGCGCCGCCGCTGGAGCGCCGATGAGAGTTCCGACGAGTCCGAGTACGACATGCCCACGGCGGGCGTCATGAAGCCCGACATCACCTTCTTCGGCGAGGCGCTGCCCGACGAGTTCTCCCGCCGCCTGACGGAGAACGACCGCGACAAGGTCGACTTGGTGGTCGTCATCGGCACCTCGCTCAAGGTGACGCCCGTGTCCGAGATTGTCAGCTGGTTGCCCTCGCATGTCCCGCAGATCTACATCTCGCGCCAGGCCGTGTCTCATATCAACTTTGACATCGACCTTCTCGGCGACTGCGACGTGGTCGTGACGGAGCTGTGCCGCCGGTTGAGCTGGCCCTTCAAGCATGAGATGGTGCCCAAGGGCCAGAAGATTGACACGCACACGGAAGAGGGTTACAAGAGTCGTCACAGCTTTGAGGTTCGAGGCGCCAAGTCAGCCAAGTCTAGTCCTTGAGAGACGAGCATATTCTGGCATGCATGGAAGCAAGTCTTGATAGACGCGGCGTTGGTACACTATGGGTAAGGCAGTGGAGGGATACTGTGCGCATGATACGCGGGTCAAAAAGTGAAGATTTTTTCATGGCAGAGATTGATGGAGATGTTCTATTCTTGTTTTTCTTTATCCTTGTTCTCGCGCCTGGTTGGCTTTCTCTATTATTTTTCCAATCCTGCTTCTCATCACGGCGGGCGGCAAGGCGTCATGGGCGGACAGATGGCAGACGGACAGACAGACGGACAGACGGACAGACGGACGGACGAACCGGTGTACGGGCGCAAATCATAGGCAGGGATGGAGCTTTGGTTTTAACCATCCACCCCGGTGTCGATACTGTTATTCCTTCTTCTTTTTTCACAAATGGATGTTAATTTTCCCTGATCATTCCATCGTTCCATTCTCTCTACGAAGTGCATTACATGACTTTTGCTCCGCTTCCGTCATCATCACTCGGTACCCCGAAGCCGAACAGGGGTTCCGTTGGAGGGAAAGGCGTGGCGTGGCTGGGGTACGTACGTGGAAATGATGTGATGTGTTGTGACTCGATGGATCATGGGGCCAGCAACTTGTGAGATGGGACTGGGAAGTGGATAATCCAGTGACCCGACGCTTCGGTTGACAAGGGCAGGGCTCGATGGGACTATTCGCACATAAGCGGAGAGGAGGTTGGACGCGGGAGCAAAGAAGAGAGGAGATAGACAGTTCTGAGGGTTAATTAAGACTTGTTTGTTGCTATCTAATTCATCTGTTAATGATACGATAAGGATAAGGAACCTCGACAAGTATCACATGAGGTCCCAGCTGAATGCCGCATTCACATCCTCGGTTACAATCTGTCTAAGCCGTCCCTCCAAAACATCACAGCCGTCTCCAGCCCCGTGAAACCAAACCCTCGCCACTACCTCTCCAAATCCCACCAGCGTGAAGAAAATAAAATAATCCCCTCGGTGCAACAAGAAAATAAAAACCCACCCCAACAGTCTCACTCACCGACATTGTGGAGACCTAGTAAGACAACCCACACACCAACACAAAAAAAAAACGGCGCGCGTGATGAAAGGGTTGTTCGCTGGCGGGGTTGGCATCTTGCCCTGGCTGGGAGCTAATAAGTTACCTAACTTAGGGGAAGCATGTGATGAGGGGGAACTTGAGTTGCGCCCCGGAGCAGAAAGGGGATGTGGCGCAAGGGAAATGGTCTTGAGTTGTGGCAACGGGTGATCTGAAGGCGAGGAGATGATGGAATGATGAAATGATGATCGCGCTTTGATGGCACTAGTGAAGAGGCGCGCATGAGGCGTAAGAGCCATCGTTAGGCAGGCCTGAATAGTCCGTAGATACCGGTTCTGGGTTGTTGACTTGCACCCCAATCCAGAGCACGCGGTGGGAGAAACTGAGTATAGATGATGCAGTTGAACCGGGCTGACAGTTGATCGATATCCAGATGTAGACTTACTCAACCCAACTGGATGCGAGCAAATACCAGCATATAAATCACATCTATTTGCACAAGGCTCTGCAAAGCCCCATCTCTATTTTCACATACATGCTATCCATATCCAGACACTGCAATGCCATCCATCCATCCTCCCCTACCATCTCCCCAAAAACGCCCGTTGTCTAAATCAGACTCTCGTACTTATCTAGGCCCGACTTCTGCTGCCCGCCACCCATTGTGTTCGTGTTGCCCGTTCCCTGGTTCATCATACTGCCCATGCTGGACGAGCCCGTAAGTCGCCCGTGCACATTACCCACTCCCGTGTTCGTGGTGTTTGATCCCCACGGACTCGCTTGTGGGTTAGGAGGAGGCGGTGCGATGGAGAAAGAGGACGACGCCGACGGAGCAGCTCCGCCCGCCGGTGGCGGCGGTAGTGCAAAGGATGGAGTCCGAGAAGTGGCCGCAGCACCCGGTCGAATCGACATATTCGCCATGGACGAGTTCATGCTGCCCCCAAATCCAGAGCCAGAGGGTGTCGAGGCTGCCGAGCCCCAAGGGTTTGATGGCGTAGTAGCAGAGGACCAGTTGACCGACGTCGCAGGGGGCTGCTGTTGCTGCTGTTGTTGAGGTGGAGGTGAGAAGCTCGCCTGTGTCGGTTGCAACGGCTGGCTGAACTGCGTCGAGCTCGGCGTAAGCGTCTCGAAGCGACCCAGGTCCGGCGTCACAGTCCGGAAGCTGGGCTGAGACTTGGCAACAGGCAGGCATGGGGGCTTCGTTGGGTTTGCCGGAGGAGGAGGAGTTGACCATGAAAAGGCTGGTGCCTGCGGAGTGCTTGAGGCAGACCTATTAACAGACACCGCCGATGAAGCGTCTTCCCAACCACCACCGCCTGCGTTGCTTGATCTTGGGCTGGTTATGGCCCGCCCCTTGACGAGAGCCTCAAAGTCGTCTTCAGTTGCCCCGCTCCCCTGATCGAATGTGGTACCCGTGACACCTCCGAATGCCATGAAGTCTTCGTTGGGGGCAGCCGTGCCGCCGTTTGAAGTGCCAGAGAGCTCCTGGAGTTTCCTCGTCTGCTCTTCCTCGACTCGCTTTGATAGGTTCCTAATGAGCTCCATGAAAGACTGAAACTGCTTCAGGTCGAGTAAAGGTCCCAAGCTCATGCTCCAGAGAATGGGCAAAATATCCATGGCCACAAAGTCGGCATCGGCGGTCTGGCCCACGATCCGAAGCACATTCAAGGCGGCTATCATGACTGCAGGCTCTTTGGTTTTGATCACCTTGACTAATGGGACAATCTTCTCCTGCATCGTGTACTTGTCAAGAGCACTCGAAGAGGATGTCTTCTTGTTGGTTGAGGCGATACCGTTCAAACCGTCATCTATGCCCCCTTCCTCGTTTGTGCCACCGCAAAGAATCACAAAGGCCCGTAGACCACGGACTTTGATGGCAAGACTATTGGTCTTGCTGAAAACAGCTGCAATCACGGGGAACAGCTCGTTCTTGATGGTGCTAAAGTCCAACACTGGCAGGACCACTGGCAAGCTTCGCAGTGCCGCATCCACGATGGAATGAGTGGGACATTCAATCGCGGCCAAAATTACTGGCAACATGTCTAACGGCGTGGTTAGTATCCGATAACTTGGGAGCTAAAAAATACCACATACCGTCTTTGAACTCCTTTCCAGAACAGTTCTTAGCTATTGGGGAAAGGTTTTCTAGGACCACCATTAACCCGGCGTCTCTAGCCGGATCCTTTTCCTGGGCTTGTTTTGCGTTGGCAACGAATATTTCCCGCAGGGCTGGCCGGACCTTCTCCCCAAAAGCCCGTCGTGCTGAGGGGAGCAGCTCAATGATCTTGAAGATATTTTGGAGAATAGGGGACAGAAGATCACGATCCTTAAGCTCATCGAGTAGAGCAGGCAGGACCTTCTTCTCCATGACCGACTTGGGAAAGGATGGCAACACCTTAAGGAGACCCCGCATAAACGAAGACTTTTCATTTGGAGTCTTGGCTGGGAAGGCGTCAAGAAACCGGATCGTCGAAACTAGGATGTTGTCAAAGTACTCGCTCTGCTGAAACTCTCGGGCCGTCATCCTCTGGGCAGGCCTCCTTGTGATGAGACGTGGTAGAACTTGATATGAGAGCTCTTTGGGGAGTGGCCGGGATGAGAGGAAGTTGTTGTTGGTTGAGGGAACGCTGGATGAAGCCTGGAAGAGTCGCTTATACGTGGAGAGGCTGCCATTGCACTCCAAGGGAGATCCATGAGGCGAATTGTACAAGGCTACCGACAAGAGACCAAGAGAAAACATGTCAGCAGACGAATTGATATTGTTGTCCACAACATAATCGGGTGAGGTGTAGTCGAGGTTGAGCTGGACGGCCTTGGGCAGACGGGGGTCCATGTTAAGCACTTCGTAGAGACTGATTCCTTGGATGGACGTTGGTTTATCGGAACCCTCTGGCGGACTACAAAAGGCCAGGCCACTGAGCTTCCAGTCAGACTGCCATGGTGTTAGCAAGATCCAGAGGCCAAAGACCGCTCAGAGACTTGAAATACCTTGGCGTTGATGAGGACCGCATCGGGTGTGATGTTTCCGTGGACAAGTCCTGCGTTCTCGTGCAAGAACTCGAGAGCCTTGCTGATTTGTAGTAATCCCTTTTGAATCTCCAACTCATCAATCTCCAGCTCCCTCCGCCTCTTTACGCCGTCGGCATCTTCTGTGACGAATCGGCTCGACCTTCCGCCGGGACCTCCAGCGCGCTCTTGTTCGTCCTTGTCCTGGAGCACGCTCGAAAGCGAGGCTGTCACGGGCTCGGTCACAAACTGTAGACCCCCACCCCTCGTCTCCTCTACCGGTTCGACCAGCTCGAGGATGCTGGGATGGCGCAACTTGGCCAAGCTCGAGGCCTCCTTCTTCAACCGCTCGACAACCTCCTCGACCGTCTTCTTGAAAGAAGAGGCGCCGGAGCGACCTAGGGAGTTGCCATGGGAGTCGAGGGACTTCCTGTCGAAGACGAAGACGCTGTAAGGCTTGCCGGTGGATTTCTTCTTCGCATCGTAGATCTTCCAGGGACCAGCCGTCGAAGTCGGGGTGGATGAGATGGAGTAGTTTCCGGTGATGTTGGTGGCGGAGATGGACTTGAACGCCGAGGAGAACATGGTGCGTTTACGCGGGGAACGATTGGGCAGCTATTGCGATCATGTCGAGATGCCAGGGATGGTCAGGGGAGGCGGTTGAGTGCTTTGCGCGCACTTCCCTGGAGAGAACTGCAGGCGCCCGAAAATACGGATCCGGCGATTTCAAGGTCGATGCAGTCCGAGTCGAAAATGAGCGTGGGGTCGCGAGATGGCGGAATCGTGGAATCGTGGGATCGTCGAGGTTTGAGCTAGGATGACGTGGGATGTTTCGTTGCGACGACAGCAACAGCAACAGCGACAGGGCGCGTGGAGTTGACAAATAATCCTTAAGCGTTGCGATAAGGCGCAGCGCAGTCGGCGCGGCGTCCAGGTACCTGACCCGCAGGCGCTTTTACCTGGACAGCCAAGGTAGCCCGACGCTAACGCTGATAGAACACAGTGGCGCGCTGGGGCTTTCAGGGCTCTTTTCGAGGGGAGAGCGTCAGCGGAGAGCCTCCCAGGAGTCCAGGACTCCGCGGATACGTTCGGTTCCACCAGTTCGCGGCAGGAGACGGCAGTAGCGGTTGGCAGCGGCATGTCTCTCCCAAGTACCTCGGATTTGGGCATTTTGGTGACCGCCAGCCTATCGGGCGATTTCCAATCCAGACAAGTTGACGTTCCACTCTGAGTCCGATCCAGCTCCGAAGCACCATGACTGTAATAATCCTCTCCCACCGTTGAATAAAAACCCCGGAACTCCCTCTCTCTGTCCGCCCTCCCCGTCGACTGTGTCTGGCACTCTGAGATCTACGCACATTGCGAGTATCGTGCAATCCTCTTTCTACGTTAATTGGACCTTAATTGTCCTCCTTCGAGCCCGAAAAACCCTGATACCATTCCCAAGACCACAATCGCAATGAGACCCTTGCTTGTCTCCCGCTCCGCTCTCCGGAGCGCAACCAGAGCCTCCAGCTCGAGGTTGTTGCCGCTCTGCCAGGCCGCGCGCTTCTACAGCGCCAAGGCTGAGGCTCTCGATGTCTCCAAGCTCTCCATCACCAAGACCACCAAGCCCAAGGCCCTGTCCAAGGCCGAGGACCTCGTTTTCGGTCGCGAGTTCACTGGTATGCCCCTATCTGTTTGCAACCCGTTTCGCGGCCCTCGCTGACATGCGCCTTGCAGATCATATGCTCGCGATCGAGTGGACCAAGGAGGGCGGATGGTCAGAGCCCAAGATCACCCCGTACCAGAACCTGTCCTTAGACCCGGCGACGTGCGTCTTCCACTATGCGTTCGAGTGCTTCGAGGGAATGAAGGCCTACAAGGACAAGAAGGGCCAGGTGCGACTCTTCCGACCCGAGAAGAACATGGCTCGCCTGAACAAGTCGTCTGCCCGTATCGCACTGCCCACCTTTGAACCCCAGAGCTTAATCGACCTCATCTCCAAGTTCGCCCAGCTCGACTCGCGCTTCATCCCCGACAAGCGCGGATACTCCCTGTACCTCCGACCCACCATGATCGGAACCCAGAAGACCCTTGGCGTTGGACCCCCTGGATCTGCTCTTCTGTACGTTATCGCGTCACCTGTCGGCCCTTACTATCCCACCGGCTTCAAGGCCATCTCACTCGAGGCTACCGACTATGCCGTCCGAGCCTGGCCCGGAGGTGTCGGCGACAAGAAGCTGGGCGCCAACTATGCGCCCTGCATTCTCCCCCAGTTGCAGGCTGCCAGCCGCGGCTTCCAGCAGAACCTGTGGCTTTTCGGCGAGGAAGAGTACGTCACCGAGGTGGGCACCATGAACATGTTCGTGGCCCTCAAGAACAAGGAGACTGGTCAGAAGGAGCTTATCACTGCTCCCCTTGACGGCACCATCCTGGAGGGTGTGACCCGTGACTCCGTGCTTGCTTTGGCTCGTGAGCGACTCGAGCCCAAGGGCTGGAAGGTTAACGAGCGAAAGTACACCATGAAGGAGTTGGCCGAGGCCTCCAAGGAGGGCCGGTTACTCGAGGCCTTTGGTGCCGGTACTGCTGCCATCGTCAGCCCCATCCGGTCCATCTCATGGAAGGGCGAGCTTGTCGACTGCGGTCTGGCCAAGCACGAGGAGTCTGGCGAGGTTGCTCTGCAGATGAAGGAGTGGATCGAGGCTATTCAGTATGGCGATGAGGAGCACGAGTGGAGTTACGTTGCGACTTTCTAGAGGTCGAGTTGGGCACTTGTATGTATTGGCGTTGTCAGACGGCATTGAAGCTGCTTTGGGTGCATATGATAAAAGAGAGGTCCGGGACCGGCTTATTTCCATGCCGTTTGAAATGCTATGCTTATTGTTGCGTTCAGTCCATATCGGGTAGTTGAATTGCAGCTGCTGACTCACAAATGTCCAATTGCATGCATAGTACACTCACGTCCGAAACTACGAAACCGCGGGACTTGCAGAGATCTGTAGTGACCCAAACAACCAGTCTAGTGATTTGAACCATTGTAGGAAGTTGGCTTCCGAAAAATGCAGATAACATGTACAAGTTTGACAGCCAGACGAGGAGTCCGCCCTCGCCCCATCACGACCAGTTTCCTCCTCCCCTCTTCTTGCGTTGACTCATCCATTGCGAAATCAATCCTTCTTCTCTTGCTTCGTAGGATCGGGCAGGATACCCTCCTCCTCTAACCTCCTCCGCGCCTCCTCGAGGGCCCAGGTTGAGACACTGCAGGGACCAGTTAGCATCGGGTTGTCCTGGCAAAATGCCGCATCACCGTAGCTCGCCATTGAGGCCTAGATTGGACCCAATGGCAGCCACAACGGGTTCTTGCGCCAGGCGGCACACCCGGCGGTTCGTCCTGGGACAAAATATTGCGCGCAACTCACGTCGTGTCGGGCTTGAAGGCCAGGGCAAGGCCGGTGGCGGCGAGGCTGCCGAAGAAGAGGTACATGGGCCACTCCCAGCCCTCGGCCTCAGCCTTCTCACCGGGCTTGATGCCCCAGAGCCAGCCGGTGGGCGGCTCGAACTGGGACTCGCCGTGGCCGCCCCGTCGGCGGGCGGTCGCAGAGAAGGCTCTGGTGGCGATGGGCTGGCGGGCGCAGCGGACGGCACGCAGGGGCGTGACGGTGTGACGGATGAGGGCCATTGTTCGTCGAGAAATCGAGGGTGTTCGGCGGTGCGGGAGGTCGTGCGGTGCCTCAATGGCTGGGGTGGAGAGGCGTGATATGGCTGAAGACTGGACTTTGTTGGTGAGGTCCAACGTGAAGCCGGCAGATCGGGATCTGGTTCACGTGACCGAAGGGGGGTCATAAGACCACGCCTCAGTGCGGGCTAACGCACACCCCTCTGCAGTGCTGTCACTGGGTTTTGTACCACCTTATTTATGCCTGCCAGCCGTGCAGTTAGTTCATTGCATTTACAGCACAGCAAAAATGGCATCTAAAATCACGGGAATTATGACAAGATACACCCAAGTAAAGCATTTCCTCACAAGCCTCGCCCGTCAGTTTTGCTTTGGAAGTTAACACTGTTGGGCACATATTCCGTCCACTTGGGTAGAATCTACTGCGTAGGCCCGTGTGTCGTAATTACCGTTTGCGGCCCAAGGCCAAGCACTATCGCATGAGCCAAGAGGGTCCCGTCGTATTTCAGTATTTACAATCCTTCTCAGATAACAGTTCTGGAGAATGTTTCTCTGAACATCCTCTCTTGGCTTCCTGGCTGCGCTTACAGTGATTGTTGCTCACTCTTTTGGTTGTTGGTGTAGACTGGATTGCCCCCTCTCCACTGATCTATCAGCTAAGCTAGTTAGAAGGGGGATTCCGGATACTATTCGTCCCAGCCAAGAGTCAATCCAAGACTCGTCCATCGCCACCAATCTCGTCATCAATCTTCGTCAACGTCGGCAACTTCTCTCAATACGGTGTCGACAGAGTCAAAGACGGACATCTCCCGACTATCAACGGCAAGCCAGCCTCAGTTCTCGATGGAGTTGGCCAAGAGCTTACCTGTGCAACGACCTGCTCTCACGACCTAATTCGCGCCGTTCGCCCGATTGGACTTGAACACAAACTACCGACCTAATCCAGCATCACAATGGCCAGCGAGCCGTCCAGGGAAGAAGATGGCCCCAAACCCAACCAGCCAGGTCGTCAAGATCCCCACGGGGAAGCTTCCTTCCAGGCCGGAAAGACGCCGGCGACGGGCTTGATGGCTTCTGAGCTACAACGACTAGACCCGAGTAGGCTAACCAGCTCGATGGTTCCCCGATCTGCCTCGCCGCCGTCGCCGTCAATTGGAGGAGTCTTTCTTGCCCGGCCTAACATCGACTCCCGGCGCAGTTCCGTGGTGAGCGTCGCCCAAATCGACCAGATGATCTCTGACGACCGCATCAACATGGACACTTACGGCATGTCCGAGATGCGCGATGGCTTCTTCGACGCCTTGTTTCTGAAGCCGTCGCCTCTCGCGCCTGGAGAGGTGATCGAGAGGTCCAAGGCGGCGCTGCCCAGGGAATTTGATAAAAGCCATCCCCTCTCACCAAAAGACTTCCTCCCTCGTCAGCTGCATGAGCTGCGCTCCGTGATACGGCGTGTTACGACCACGAGGGCTGGTATCAAGCTGCTCAAAACCGTTACCGCTTTTCTGATTTCCTACATTCTATGTCTTATTCCGGCGGTACGAAACTGGCTCGGCCGGTATGACTACATCATGGTCGTATCCGTCATTCTCAACCATCCGGGACGCACCTTTGGATCACAAGTGGACGGAGCTATTTTCACCATTATCGGCACCGCTTCTGGGCTGGGCTGGGGTGTCGTCGGTCTTCTCCTTTCCACATCGACACCAGCCGCAAGTGCCGGCTATGGCGGTATCTTGACCATGTTCCTCGCTCTGTTCATGGCCAGCGTCGCCCTCATCCGCGCACTCTATCTGCGTCTCTACCAAGCCGCCCTAGCCGCTGGACTTGCGGTAGCCTTTACCACCCTCGCAGAGACGAGTGGCCGAGATATTGAATTCAGTAAGCTTTGGAGCTATGGTCTACCTTGGCTTTTGGGTCAAGCTGTGGCCTTCGTTGTCAACGTTCTAGTATTTCCTAATGCTGGAAACCGTCCGCTCACTGCAGCCCTTGACAAGTCATTCAGGACTATGCAGGTGCGTCTGCGCTCCTTTCGATTTTATCGCCATATACTAAGATATTACAGGAAGCTCTCATTATCCCTCGCCCTCGGAATAGGAGGTTGAGAAGACGCCTTACGAAGACATTCATGGACATGGCAATAGCATATCGAGACATGAGAATCGACATCACTATCACCCGATTCCGTCCGATAGATGTGCGAGAACTACGTAACCTCGTGCAGGGTGTTGTGAGGGCGCTTCTTTCAATGAATACGGAAACCCTTCTTTTCGATGACTGGGACATGGGGGACCAACCGGTTGAGATCACGGTTGGCGGTCCTGACGCCGGACCCTCAGTTGAAGCCCCGGACTCATCAGAAGACGGCACTCAGTCATTGTCCGAGGCAGAAGACGCGTCTCGCAAGGTAGCCAACACTCTGTCGAACCCGACGAAAGAAGTCCTCACGTGTATGGCGGAAAGCATGAAGAGATGCCATGCCGCGCTGATGGATCTCTCCGGCTGCCGCAGCTACTTTGGCCCGCCTGAAGACGTCTCATCGGACATCCCCGACATCCAAACCAGGATACAGAGCGCGTTGTCTGCTTTGGACGTCGCCGAATCAAGTTTGCTAGTCTCCAACGACATCCCCGAATCCTACGCCGACCAGTCTGAGACCTTAGAGCTGTTCGTCTTCGCGAGGCATGCTAGGGAAACCGCCGCATCCATCGTCAAACTCAATGCCAAGGTCCACGAAATGTATCTCAATTCTGATCGCATGAGGGTGAATTTCCCGACGTATTCATTCTGGAAATCCGTCTACTCCACAAACGCCCAGGTCCGACATGACCGCGGCGGTGCCACTGCCGGTATATATCAGGCGACCTTTGCTGAGATTTCGCACATGCTCGAGGCTATGAAGGTCAAGGAAAGCCATTCCGAGCCGAGGCCTAGTTATGAGGCTGTTACAAGGGTCGAGAGCATGCCGTATACGATGGAACCCAGCATCAGAGGACACCCGGCCTCCCGCAGGGACAAGCTTGGGTACAAAATCTGGACGATTCTCCACCGAATGCAAGGCTTCGAGAGTAAGTATGCTTTCAAAGTTGCCATCTTGATCTCGATCTTGTCCATCCCCGCATGGTTGACCAGCAACTCGGAGTGGTGGGATCGTTATGAGGCCTGGTGGGCTGTGTGCATGGGCTGGATTATGATGCATCCGCGAGTCGGAGGCAATGTGCAGGATCTCGTGATGCGGGCCTTTGCAGCCATCCTAGGTGCCGTCTGGAGTGCTGCTGCCTATGCTGCCGGGAACGGAAATCCCTTCGTCATGGCAGCGTTTGCCGCGATATATATGGTTCCCATGCTGTTTCGCTACACGCAAAGCTCCCATCCGGTAAGAGACTGACCACCTTTCCCTTTCTCAGTTCTTTGTTAACTCCCGTTTGCAGCGTTCAGGGCTGGTCGGTTGTCTCTCCTTCACGGTCATCTCTCTCGGACTCCGGGGCAACAGCGATGCGTCTTCCGCTGCTCTTTTTGCAATGCACAAGGGCTTAATTTTCTTTGTTTCTACCTCAACAGCAATTGTGTTAAATTCACTTCTATGGGCCTTCGGCGCAAGACGCGAACTGCGCTTTGCACTCTCATCTATGCTCTTTTTCATGAGTGTCATGTATAGAAGTAAGTCGATGTCAATGCTTAAGCTAGCTTACCTCTAACGCATTTCAGATGTCGTCGCAAACTATGTGTATTTCGACGAAGGCGAAGATCCAACTCCCGAGGACATCACAAGGTCTGAAATCCTGGAAAGTCGAATGCGACAGGGCTTTTCTCATGTTCGAGAACTTCTTGTACATCCCCTGCGAGCCTCGAAACGCTGGAGCGTCACACTTACAATGATTCAGGTCATGACCCGCCACGAGCTCCGCCTTCGTGCTCCCTTTGATCCTCTGCCTTACTCTGCCCTAGCCGGTGCTTGCGAACGGTTCTTCGAGTATCTCATTGCCGTACGCCAGTCTGCACTCTTCTACAACCCAAACTACATTCGCGATAACCCCGTCGCTGCGGAAAAGCTTCTTAGCTACCGACGAGATGCTGTGGCATCCATTCTAGGAAACCTGTACATCCTCGCTGGCGCTCTACGATCCCAACGGAAGGTCCCCGTAAGCCACCACGCCCGTCCATTTCTGGTTCCTGCCATGATGGCCGCTTTTTTTTGTGATTCCCGTGTTGACCTTCCTCTTAGCGTTACCTTCCTAGTGCTGCAGCCGCTCGAAAGAAGCTCCTCCTAAAGGCCGCCGAGGTCGCTAAAGAAATGGCCGAGAACGTCGAATACCAAGAGCTTGAGAGGCAAAAGACATGGAGTGATATATACAGTTACTCATACAACGAAAGTCTGACAGGTTGCGTCGCCCAGCTCGAAGATTTAGAAAAGTTCGCCAAGGTTATCGTTGGCGAAAAGGCGTAAGTCTCCATTCCCTTCCTACGACACACCAGGCCCAAGTTGCATGCTGACTTTGCACTAGCTTTGAGGGCAACTTCAAGGACGTGGATGACTCCGACGAAGAAACTGATATACCGCCTAACGAGAAGCGCTGATGTTTACTTTGCAAACTCGGATGGATAGGTCTGGCTCTCACGACTGTCATGTGTCACTTATTTGAAACAAGATCAACTACCTGAGTGTTTTAAGCCAAGGATATATTCTTCCGGTCTGAAGTGCTGTGCGCTGGGAGAGCTCTCTTAAGAGCCCTAATACTTAATATTGCCTCTAATAACTAATATCTAACCCCAACACGTAACACGCAACCTTGTCTACCTTATTGAGGTGCGACGAGTTATATCAGGCGCAAACATAGAGGATGGCGCTAGGAACACCATCGCGGGAATATTAGACGGACTGAAATCTTTGAAAACAAGTGCGCACGAAGCGGTAGTTGGCGATTGCGTATTTTATCCATGTCCGTGAAGTCTTGGTTTTTTATCTCCATGTAGCACCCAAGGTGCCGATAAGAGGGAGCGCTCACAGCCACATTGATCCTACGGTGCTTCGACGTATTAACTTGTGAGAGTGACGGAAGTCATAGATACGATAACATGTGATCCTTTGGCTGACTTTAACTTACAATCAAGATGATGAACCAGGAAGAAACTTATAATGCAGTGTGAGATTCAATTTCATTTACCATTCCGTTTCAAACAATTGTTATATGCTATGCTAGCAAATTGTGTTTCATGTTTCCTTTCATCATCGTCCACTCTTATCAATCATCATTATCGCCATGTCTTGAGCGCCAGACGGACCGAATTATACGACAGGTATGGGAAAGTTTTATCGAGACGTGGGTATAAGAGCAGCCGCTCACCTCACGCTTGAGGGTTGAAAGCGTGGTCTCTCGGTTCGTACTATGAGTGTGTGTGAATATGATCGGATTACTCTTCTAACAATTGTGGGCTAACGGCCAACTCTGGCATTATGCTAGGGTTGTAATTACTGTCCTCGCAGAAATCTCTATGTCCGTCTATGTCTGTCTATGTCCTTGCAGCAACGCCCATTGTCCATCACTCCGCCGATGCCACCTCCAAACCCATATTGTTAGCGATGGCTAATATGGCTGTATATGTAGCAGCTATGACCCCCTTAATTGTGTCCATGTTTCTCTGGAGCTTGCCTATCTTGTCGTGCATGTCCATCTAAGTGCCTCTGATATCTCAGGTTTTGCCTTAGATCTACCTATGGTTAGACTTAACTCAGTTAGTAATTTCGTCTGCTATTGCCTACAAGTGACGTATAGTCTGCCCAGTGTCTGCTATAGAGGCATCCTCTACCCAACCGATCATTTGTTTCTTCGTTGGACGCTGGATATTGTAGAACCGCGGGTCTCCCATTGTGGGCTACCAGACTTGTTAGTGATAGATATACCTTACCAGCCTTAAATATTATTTCTCGCCCCCTGATATTAAGGTAATGATCAGCATTCTCGTATAAGGTATGCTCTAAATCAGTGAGGCCATTAGGCTTATCGTCAGGAAATGTCTTCAATGCCTTTAAAGCTCCGCTCGCTTTACCCACGATGGTAATGGTGACGATAATGGCTAAATGTGACTGAGGTACTGACTGGGAGACACAGGGGTTTTATTCTGATGTCACCAGGGCCTCTCAATAAGTGCTAGGTGCGCAGCCCAATGCATTGGTGGATAACGTCAGAAAAGTAGTGGTTATTTTTGTCAGAAATGATGCTAGGATCAACTGATCACCGATGGCCCGTATCACCAAAGATTCCGTGGGCATGGTAGTGTATGGCCCCCTTGAGGTCTCTCGCATCGGTCGGCCAGTACAAAGTTTCGACCTTCTAACTTTCGCTCAGCCTTTTCCCAAGAGCGCCCACTGGATGGTCGCGTGGGAAGTGGTGTATGCGGTTCCAAAACTGATCTCGCCTTGGCCAAGACGTGAGATGGCTAGACGTGTGTTGGTATTCGCTAATTCTGTTTCATCCTTGGAGGGAATCCCATTCGGCGTGGATTACCAAGTTTCCATCATTGCTCTGTCTCCCAACTCGCCCAAGTCCCCAATCGGCGTTCCCAAAGGAAATGCTTATTTGTTGATGGTGTTGCCATGCTCGACTTGGACGTGGAGTTTGCCCTAGCCTTTACATCATCGGTAGTTGACCAAAATGAAAACTGTTCTTTTGATCAAAATGGAGATGTAGAAATCTCAGAGAGGCAAACACGTAAGGAAGCAAGAAAGTAAAGCAAACACGTTATATAGGTAAGATACAAGTTGGAGGTTAGGTATGAGGACAAGTCAGGTGTTAGGAGTAAGATCCTTTTAGACAATCTACTTCTCTTTAACCACCTGGTTGTGTGGGTACTGTATGTGCAGCGCTCCTCCTGGGAGGGATACAGAGGAGCAGGGACAGCTTGACTATCGCAACGACTCTGTGGCCTGCGACATTATTGGTCTTAATTGCATTGCTTTGGTACCCTAAGATATGTCATATCATCCTGTATTCTATTTCCATTATACCCACAGGCCTTGGTCCGGCTAAAGCAACCTACGTTAATATGCGCCGTTGGTCATTTCATTCAAGATATCCCTCGTAATCGACCTTCCCTTTAATAACGCCCTTGCTCCGATTGTCGCCCTCTTTGGTGACGGTTTCCGATTCTCCTTGCCTGCTAGGCCTGGCTGAACCTTGCCTCTCATAATATTTTTTGGTGGTCTGGTTTTCTGGGGTGTTGGGCCCAAAGTGATTTGAGTCCCCAAGTCTTCAAAATAGTGACTCTCAAGGGCATCCGCTGGCATGTCGTAGATCCAGTCGCGATCCTCCATCAGCGAAATGAACTTGCTCAGCATGTTCTCATCGCCGCTCTTCTTCAGTGTGCTTCTGCTTCCTATCACAAGCAACTTGGTCTTTGCACGAGTAAAGGCGACATTGATTCTCCTCCAGTCCTTCAACAAATCACCAATGCTGCAGGCCTCATTACTTCGCACGAGACTCAGGACAATGACCTCCTTGTCTCGTCCTTGAAATCGATCCGTCGTGTGCATCTCCACACCTGGAAAGCACTTGAGCTTGTCCTTCAACAAGGACAGCTGTGCTCGATAGTGCGTCATGACACCAATCTCTGAGTCGGGGACTCCCACTGTGAGAAGAGAGTCGACAAGCTGAGAGACGATGCGGGCCTCGGCAGAGTTGACGATACGCTTGCCCTGAGCTTCCTCACGCACCAGCGGCTGGATGGTATCCGTATTGATAAAGCGGACGCGAGCCTCGCTATCAAGAATGTCGTACAGCCAACACTTGGACGGCACAGGGCCAGTACAGAATGATTGACTACCCGCGTGGAGGAGCGTTGAGGCATCATGATGCCGTTGTTTGAGGGCATCCATTCTTGGAATGTCAAGCTTTCGCCTTCGGAGCTCCTCCGTACCACAACGAAGCTTTCCTTCGTAAATCAACGTGTTGCTGAGCATCATGATATCTTCGCACATGCGGTACTGGTGCTCCAGGTTGACGACCGACTGGGGATGGGTATCAGACAGAAGCTTGAATAAGCTTACATCAAGGCCGCCTTGGCGGGCCTCCTCGTTTCTCACTACGGGAGGTAGTTGGTTGTGGTCCCCGACGAGGACAAACGTTCGTGCCATTCTGATGGGGCCAGCGCAAATTGGCAGAGTGATTTGCGATGCCTCATCCACGATACAGTAGTCGAACGAACGCTCATGGAAGATGGCATGGTTGATACCGAGGCAGGTCGTCGCGACGATAGGCGTCCCATGCCATGCTTCCTTGATTTCGTCAAAGGACTTCATCGGGTGGCCGGCAAGGATGGCAAATTCTTGAACACCTGGATGGACCTTTGCAGGGGCTCCTAGACGAAGAATGGGCGTCTTGTCCTGCTTGAGCTTAAGGAGAATATTGTCGACGGCGGTGTGGGTGTGAGACGTCAGCAGCACACTCTTGCCCTGTGAGGTGAGTGCCCGAATGATGTGGGCAATGGTTGTAGTTTTGCCCGTCCCGGGCATCCCCAGAACCAACGCGTAGTCCTCGGCACTCATGACCTTCTCAATGGCCTTCCGTTGATCGACGTTGAGGTTGTCTCGATCCGAGATCGTATACTGGGTAGGGGCAGATTTGAACCTCGGAGCTACGAGGTCGACGATCAAGTTTCGAATCTTTCGAGCTCCAGGCACATCATCCGCCATGATTTGAACCAAATTGTTACGCACAGTGGCCATGCCGTTGCTAAACTCGTCTTGATCCAGTCGGTATCGGATTGGTGCTTCGGTGCTCTTATCGTGAGTTTGATCTGGAGTAGCACCTTTCTGGGCAGCATCCATGATGCTAGTAAAGACCTGGTTGTCCACCTCATTGAATCCAGGCTGTCGAATCCGAGCGTTATGAAGTCTCCTGTCCACCGCCACGCTAATCCTTTGCCTCTTCACCGCTGACACATAACCGATTGCCAGGGCAAAATGCCCCTCCTCGTCCGAGACAACAATGGGCTCTCCCACAGACAACTCAGACTCAAGAAATGAGAACCCAGGAGGGTGGCTCCGCTTGACAAAGGTGTAATGATAGCGATTGATTCTTGGGTTGTTAGTGTCGACGGATGCTGAGCCCTCCTCAATAATGACGTCTGCGAAACACCGGGACTTCTTCTCTCGCTCGGCGCTCGTCATAGTCCACAGCTCTCGTTTGTTTTTCTGGCTCTCCTTCTCTTCCTTGGTGAGAAGGTTCTCCCAGTTGACAAAGAACTCCTGGTGCTTTGGAGTAAGATGCTTGACCAGCTCATCAAACTTCTCGTGCATTTCACTCGTTTCTCCGTCGCCATCGTCTGCTAGGCGATGGTAGATGAAGCATGATCTCTTTGCATAGCAATTGCCGCACATATGCTTGCTCTTCAGCATCGGAGGCAACTGGACACTCCTTTCTCGGATGTAAGATGCCAGTTGGTTGCGTTGCATGATCATGTGTCGGAGTTCTTGTCGGATCGCGGGAATTCGTATCGTCTTGGAACTCTCCATGTAGTATAAGATGCCATAAGTGACTTCAATATCATATCGGTCTGATAGCAGGAGGGTATAGAGGGCCGTCTGCACCATATGGTTCATGTTCTCGTGCTTTCCAGTCTTGACTTCGAAAGGAACGGTCAAGGTTCGTGTCTGTTTGCCATCTTGCATAACGACTTCGACGGTCGCATCAATGTTACCTTTCAGTCCGTACATGGGGGACCAAACATGTTCCTCGACATCCAGGAGCTTGGTGACAGCCATGTTGCCCCTCTTGCCATTTCGATCGTTGACAGTAGCGTCAGGCTGCAAAGGAATTAGACAATACCGCGACACAGATAAATGCTACATACCTTTGGTTGAGCTGACACGAATGCTTTGGCCCAATAGCTGAGTTCCGTCATCTTTGATTGTAGATGCTCTCTGGCCACGGCCATTCCGACTTTGATCGTGTAGAGGTCCTCCACATGCTTTTCCGTGATCCGTTCAATCACGGTGGACAGATACCGAAGATCCCATTGGTTCGTGAGCAATGCTTCCTGGAAAATCTCGTGGAGTATCGTTCCATAGACCAGTGGCGGCGTTGGTTCACTGGTAGCCTTCACACGGTCTTGGAGCACAGCTCGCCGCATACAGCCGAAAGAGTCGGCAACCACAGTGGCCGAAATAAGTTGATCAGGGTGCAGAATGAGGAGACCTTCGGCATCATCAATGATGCATTGCCCCTTGGGCGTGAAGGCTCCGATGATGTGGACATAGGACTGTGCGTGAGCTGGCGTATCATACCACGATGCCCTAAGGTGAACTGTCCTCATATCCTTGGTGTTGTCGGCCTGGATGAGGAGGATCTGCTTCAGCATTAGCGAGAGTCTGGCCACTGCCATTCTTTTTGACTGGCCTTTTCGGGAGATGTATGCCCATATTGGTTGACATACTCGCCCTCTAGCACATTTGTCACCAAGTATCGCTGGATTGTCTTAGGCTTGCGGGTGCTCTACCAGTTACTTAGTGAATGTTGCCTCGATCGGTGTTCCTTTAACGTACGTCTCCGGGGGTGGTGTCGTTCTGCTTCGTTGCCTGGGTTGCTGCTAGTTCCACGGCCTCGAAATCAAAGTCGCCGCCAAAGGCATCGCCAAATTCGTCATCCAGGTCTCCTAGATCATCGTCCGGTATTACGATGGGTTTTTGAGCAGTAGGTGTAAGAGGCTTGGCTGGGGCGTCGGGGGTAAGTTGTAACTGTGCTGTAGTGATGAGTTCTTCTGCTTCATCAAATATGTCGTCGTCCAAGTCCTCGAACTCATCGGTCACCAGTGGTTTGGTCTCGCTGTGCTGCTCTCCCGCAACAATCGAAACGCCGCTGTTAGCCATGGGGGTCTCGAGCTGTGTTGCGTTGATGCTTGCTTCAAGTTCCAACATAGCATCGTCGTCGAACTCGTCGAAATCATCATCGCCATAATTTGAGGAATTCGGTCCTGGGGAAGCCTGTTGTTTTGCTCGGCGTGGAGACCCGGTGGAGGTAGCACCTATTCGCCTTTTCTTGGGAGACGGAGACTCTGCAGTCAGATCTTCGACTTCAACCTCGCCCTGGCCGTTGATACTGCTCGTCACCGTATCTAGCAGAGCCGTGACAAGGGAAGACTTGGATGCAGCCTCCCTCTCCTCTCTCTCCCCAGTGGTCCGACCGCCTGATGTTGACCTCTCAATCTTTCTCTTTTTGGGCAAGTTCAATCCACAGCTGATCGCTCGTCGAAGGTTTCCATCGGCGAGTTGTGCTGCCGGTCCCTTAGCGGGTCTCGGCGACGATGACACCATCAACTGAGCAAGTGCTGGGTTCGTAATTCCAAGGGCCTTGCTTGCATCTTGGGATCCATTTAGGGAGTATCGATCCCACAGTTCGAGGGTCGGATCGGCGTGGGGAGACTTCAATGCTTGGGCGAGTTTCTTGAAGTTGACTGAGGGGGGGTTCGGCTTGTCTACTACTGGCGAAGATATCGGCGACGAGCTCCTAGCCCGCTTTCTCCCCTTCCGAGGCATCATAGGAGACAGAGCCGAGGTGTAGAGGGTGTCTTGCCTGTTGTCCCAGAGCACTCGGTCATTCGGGGAGATGTGGGCTTCGTCTTCGGTGGCGCTGGTTGGCTCGAGGAGATCCCGCCATGTTAGTCGAGTCACCGGTGTCACGGCGCTGTCGTCCTTGGAGCCGTTCAATGTCGACGGCCGCTGGGCACCCATAGTCTCTCCATCATTCGAGTCACCCGTGTCATCGGGACCGGGTTGATATTGGAATTGATTTAGTTTGCTCTTCGTGGCCTCTGACACCGGTCGTAGGGCCCTTGGCTTCGGCGTTTGAAAGACGGGGTTGCTTTTCGATCGCTGCCATGGCGAACGGTTCTGTTCCAGCGTGGTCAGCCTATTGGGGATTTTTGTCAACACGTTGTGGTGAGAACACTTACCTTGGAAACCCCAACATAATCGGAATAGGACTTCTGGAGAGGCATGGTACTCAACAATAACGGCCAGACTTGAGAGATTCACAAGCCTTGTCCATGAGTGCGAGATAGAGGCGACCGTTCAGGGAATTGGCCCGCTAACATTCCCAGGGAGTAACCGCGATCGAGGACGCGTTTAATGGCCTGGCCCGGACCGCGTCGCGACCCACCCCGCTACAGCAACAACGCGCCGCTTCAGTCATCGAATCACATGCATCACGTGATATCCACTTCTTATCGATAAAGCTTGCCCCAGACGTCCCGGCCTACCACCACCAACCAAGAGCGCAGATCGATGTCATCCCTCCTCCACTTGCGTCACTGTATCCCGCTTCGTTCCGTCATCCGATATTCTCAACTCTTCTTTTGTCTCGTGATGCTCTAATCTGGGATTCATCAACACGCGAACAACCCTTGCTAGCCAATTGGATTTCATCCCTGGTTGCGAGTTACCCGCGATCGCAATGAACGCACCTGGCAATGCCGGGCCTCAGCGCCAGGCCTACCGGCAGACCATGGATCAATGGCGCCAACAGGCCCTCGCCGACCGCAGCCAGTATGAGGAGCGAGTCAAGGCCCAAATCAACCGGAGCTTCCAGGAATACTCTCCTCCCTTCTATGCCTCGATTATCGGCTTCAACCGCCAGAAAAACCTCCTCGTTGTCACCTCGAGAGTCTCGGGCTTTGCGGCCACCCTCGGTCGGGACCTGGAGGACTCGGAGACCAAAGCCATTGCTGAACACACACTTTCAAACATCCACACCAACGCAGAGCTCAAATGGGCGACGCTCGCTCTAGCTGGCTATATGACGTACCGTGGCCGTCGCACTTGGCAATTCCCCTTCTATAAGCCCAAACTAGGTGGCAGATTCAACCCCAACGAGGCCACTAGTATCTTCTCATCCAGGAAGATCCGTGGCACCTACCCTCGCCTCACCTGGCATACACTCCGTTTCACTGCCTATGCTGCCGTGACAATGCTGATGGTGGAGCCCATCTTCCGCACCATCAACTTCATCCGGAGTGAAACACTCATGGCAGCGGATCCACGACTCGATCGATTCATCAAAGAAGCCAGCTCCCGGGTCGAGCAAGTCATGACCGAGGGTCCCGCAGGACCAGGACAAACTCAGCGGGGACAAAGGAGGCAGAGTGGCTCAGATGAGCAGGACAACACGGACGACGTTGATGAGTATGGCAACCACACTGCCAAGCCTACACCACTAGCTCCCTTTACCGCGCGTTTGCCATGGAACGAGGCCAAAAGAGATACGACCTCTCAGAACCAGCCGTCCGGCAATGACTGGAACATCCTCGACGATGACGATGCCTCCCCTGTCGCTTCCTCCACAATGAACCAGTCGGGCGCCCCCACAGCCGCGGGGGGCTCATGGGATCGCCTCCGAAAGCAGGCCCAGCCTAAGCAGCAACCACAGCAACAAAAACCCGAACCTGAAGTCCAAGGCGGGTGGGCTGACGCCGGTCGTTCTCAATCTCAGTCTCAATATGGATCTCAGTCTCAACCCGCGTGGGGCGATGACGAGGAAGGCTCCCCAGCTAAGGCGCAGGCGCAGAGAGAGTTTGATCAGATGATTGAGCGAGAAAGGCAGGGCAACGACCAGAGCCGGCAGTGGGGAGGCAGGTAGAATGCGGAACATGACGAGATTGGTGTTATCGAACTGTATATCATAGGGGCCACGCAGCTCATCTTCTACCTGTATAGTATCGGGCGCTGAACAATAAAGAATCATCAAAAATTCCCATTACATCTAAATCTTGAAACCCGTGTCACTAGGGAACAAGGATGACTTGAAGGCGACAGACAATATGCACAATGAGCGATAATGGATCTCAAGAGAAAATACCACATGCTTTAATACTATCCCAGTAACACCGCCGATTTACTAGGTTCCGCCAGGTACAACGCGCATAAAGCCCGTATAGGGCCCATAGACAGGCACGCTATCTACACTCTCCTGTTCAAGGCTTGACCGCGTCAGACACCTCCACCGGCTCAACTTCATTTCCATCTTCCTTCTTCTCGATGGTAGTTTCGAGGATACTCTCCCCGGCCGTGTTAGCAGCGAGGGTCTTAACCTCCTTATCAGGTGCCTCGGTCTTTTCTTCCGATGTAGGTTTAGAGTCTTCGGAGATCTCAACCTTGGAATCCTCGGCCTCTTCAGCGGGCTTCTCTTCAACGGGCTTCTCTTCAACGGGCTTCTCTTCAACGGGCTTCTCTTCGACGGGCTTCTCTTCGACGGGCTCCTCTTCAGCAGGCTCCTCCACAGCTGACGCCTCAGGGACCTGCTCTGTCTTTTGTACCTCTTGCTCCTCTTGCACCTCTGGCACGACTTGCTCGGCTTGCTCTGTTTGCTCCTCTTTCTCCTCAGTCTCGACGGCTGGAGCAGGTGTCTCCTCACCGGCGACCGCCAAGCTACCATGATCTGGATCAACAGACCAGAAGGTCTGCGGCATAGAGAACGACAAGGTCGGTCCAGATGCCACCGCGGGCTCAGGAGCGGCGGGGCTCCTAGCCGGCGCACGGCGCTGGGGACCCCGCGCGCGACTCTTTCGGGCGTCGGGGAGAGGAGCCTTCTCCTTCTCCTCAGTAAGGTCCTCCTGAGGCTTAGGCTCCTCCTTCTTGGGAGCTTGAGGTCCAAGTTGCAGGCGCTTGTTCAGATCGCTCATGAAACCTGCCTGCAGGGCGGCAATCTTACTGCCCACCGGTTTGTTGCCCACCGGTCTACTGGGCACAGGAGGCTTGGGCTTAGAGAACTCGCCATCCTTAGAATCCCCAGAGGAACTCTTGGTAGGTCTGGGTGGTATCTGAGGTTTCGGCTTGTCTGAAACAGGTGGCCGGGCTTTCTGGTTCTCATCGCTGGGAGTCTGCTTGGGTTTGGGACGCCCAGGAATGGCGGGCCGTTCTGAAGTATCTGTCGTGTTCTTAACAGGGCGAGATGGAATCTCGGGCTTGTTCTCTTCTGATGATGATGCGGAGACGGTTGTCTCATACAGCTGGCTCTCCGGAACATCCTCCCAGATATCGCGGCTAGGGAAACGCTGACTCACTGCCGGCCGCTTCTCGGGCAAGAATGACTCAGAATCCCTCTTGGGCTCGTTCCAGGTCGGCTTTTCTTGACTCCGATGAGGTTTTACATCAGCAGGGCCATTAACCTCCTTTTCTGCCAGCTCCTCCTGTTTTTGAGCGAAGGCGTGAGCAGGGGTCTTGGGACGATCTCGACCAGCCCCAGCTGACAAGGTTCTACCCTTCTCGGTCAAATCGGGCGTCGAGACCTCCGCTGTGTAGTGGACACTGTTGGGAGCATCTTCCCAGATGTCTTTGCTAGGGAAGTAATGTCGGGCCTTCGCCTCAGACGTCGCCCTTTCCGCCTCCTTCTTGCCTTCTTCAGGGAAAAGTGGCTCGTACTCCTTCACATCATCCAGGGGTGTAGATCCAAAGTCTTGTGAATTGTTCTCCTTGTAAATGCTCGTAGGTCGGCTGGAGGGACGGCTGGAGTCATCCATGTCATTAGAGCTTCTACGGCGCTCGGGACGGGGGTGAACGGCCGGTTGCTGCAGGTACGGCGCCTTGTCCTTGCTGACTTCATCGGGGGCAAGAATCGGAGCGGTGTACTCGTGCTCCTCGTTTTCAACAGTGTGCTCGATGTCGCCGGGCGACCGATACTGCGGGTGCTTGGGGTCGTCGACATGGACTGTCTTCTCGCCATCTGGACCGGTAACCTCAGACTTGAAAGGCGTAACCCCGGTCTTGTTGCCGCCGGCAGAGGCGGGACGCGGCGATGAGAGGCGTGAGGCGAGCTCTTCGCTTGCCTGGAAGCCGACCTCCTCGGTGGGAGTAGAGTGATACTCTGAAGAGGTTGCTGCGTATCATTTGTTAGTCGATTACGTCACATCAGGTATAATAAGTACTTACCGAGGCCCGCTCCACGGCTTACAGTGTCCCGAACAAGCTTGTTCAAGTCATTGCTGCTCATGGCGAAATCATTCTGACGGTCATGAATAGGCGTCTTGTGCTCCCTGTCGAAGATATGGGGGTTCTTTTCGTAGTACGCCTTGTCGAGCTTGTCCTGGGGCGCAACGCCATGGCCATGCATTCCGTAGCTGCCAGGAGGCCCACCACGAGAACTGTGCTTGCGATGGTGGTGTTTCTTGGTGTCCTCGGAGCCAGGGGCAGGGGACGGGGCCTGAACGTCACCCAGATGACGGTTCATGGGCACGCGCTGTCCAATCTCGGGGATGCCCTGGTCATCATCCACATCGGGTTGGCTGTCGGTGGCAGAGAAGGCCGTGCTGGGCTTCTTCTTGAGACCGTCGCTAGAAGCAGGACGGCCAATGCCAAAGGTGGCGGCCTTGTCAGAGTCGGTACGGGTGACGGTCTGAACTCGCTGTTTGGCGCTTTGGGCGGGCAGAGAGGGCTTCGGGGCATGGAGCTTGAGGTCATCGCTGACGGTGCGGGTCTGCTCGGGAGAGGTCGCTCGCTGCTGCTCCTGCTTCTCCATCTTCTCCGTGTCGGCTTCCTCAGTCATAGCGCTGTATTCGCGACCCTCCTCGCCGAGGGAAGGCATGGAGACGCTGCCGGGGCGATCGATTGGCTCATTAGAGTGCTCGTGGACAGCATGGTTCGGGCTGAAGCGAAGAGACCTGGGGCTCTTCTGGGGGATGCCATCGTTGAGGGGCGAGGGAGCGAAGCGGTCGGGGTTGGGAGATATCGAACGGTCGTTCAAACGCTTGTTGGCGGGACGAGGAGGAATCTTGGGAACAGAAGCTGCCGAGTCGTCCTGCTCCTGACTGCGGACAGGTCGGGGAGGAATAGCAGGTGTTTGTTGCATGGTTGCGGCGGTCATTGTTGTGTATATGATTGCTCAGGACGAGCTAGAGTGGTGTAAGGGTCGGCGGATGGAGGGAGCGGGAACGGGGGGCGTCGTGGTCTTGTATACTAGCAATGTCGGGATAACTAGACTCCTAGAACTATTAAGCGACCGGCGGTCAGCATAGACTTTTTAGACGACGGCAACTGCAGTCCAAAGGACGAATTGAGACGAAGACAGATAGATGGGTAGGGGGCGGGGAGGGGCGGGACAGGGGAATCGCAGGAAGCTTCAGCTTGCTTCAGCAGCGTCGGCGTCAGCGCCGGCGCGGGAGCATGACTCCGACTCTGACAGTCTGTCTGACTCTGGAGGGTTTGCTAAGAGCCACGGCTTATCGCACCCACTGGATATGGTTCATGGCGCTATCAGAGATAGAGGGATGCCATGGCGCACACTGCGCCCGCCGCACACCCACCCGCACACCACGGTTCAGGGGGACAGGAACTTACCAATGGGGTTGCGATGATTGGTATGGGAATCCCCCGATGGGTGATGTCGATGTTACTGTGTCATTCACAGTTCGAGGGGAAAGAGCCGGAGTGGTGATAGCTTCGAGTATTGGGTTCGTTGGGTCTTAGCACAGCTGTCGATGTACACGCACCAAACACCGGTCTTGAGTCTGAGTCTGAGTCTGCTTGCCTCGCGGCCCGGGTCGATCGCGGGCGGCCCCAATTGTCCCTTTATAATGCTCCAGCAAGCATCCACCAGTCCACCTCAGCGGCGTCCAGGTGACGGTCAGTGCCACTTTGCTATAAAAGCTGAGTGACCTTGGTCCGTCGTCACTCTCTGGTGAAAACAGGGATGAGAATGGCGCCAAGCCCACGGTGTGAGACGTGGCCGATCACGCACTGTGGCCGAGCAGCCGATGGTCCAATCGACTTCTGTCATGCCCTCATCCAGCAAGCAGCTCTTGACGCGTGCATCCTCCGGCTTCAAGACTCGTCACTGTCGCCAAGGCCCTCTCCCCTATGTCCATTTGGGGTTTTTCAACGGTCTATTCCAACGGGCGACATCTGCTTGCACAAATTGGCCGCTTTTCTCGCGCCCTTCTCATCATCTAGTAGCTTGCCCTGGGACTCGCAGCTTAGCCAGTTCGTCGGCGGACGCCCTGGGGCTGCGTCAGTACTACGAAAGGCCCAGACACAGTGCGGCCCCCCGCATGATGCCACCGGGACTCCAAGTACACGCGCAAGTGTCTGGACGGAAACGGACAGGTACCAAGTCTCTCCCCTGCCCTGTCCAGCGTCTATGGATACACAAAGTACTTCCATGTCTGGTTGTTGGCTGTTTTAGGAGGTAGCAAACCAGACTGGCCTGTCCTTCTCACTGCAATGCTTCGAGACAAAACAGAAACCAGGAAGAAACCCCTCCGTCAATGCAACCGCCGGTAGTCCGTGGAGCTAGGAATCATCCTGGCCTTGTGGTCAAGAGGAGACGAGAGCAGCTGACGAGAAAAGGGCCCCTTGTTGGCCCTGTTGGGGAAGAGCTTGTGACGGTACCATATCGTCAAGTATGTACACCGTCATAAGCCAAGTATAGAGTACCTCGCGTGTAAGCATAAGGCCTGCCTGTGTATCCGTATCGCCTCTCACACCTCAGGTACCCTCCGTCGCTCTCACCGACCATCCAATAGGTGCATGCGCACATACAGGTACATCCCACATGGCGGGATCCGTCTGCAGCGGCGCATCCCCACCGATCGTAATTGAGCTGCTGGTGCTTGTTGCTTGTGCAGCCGGCGTACTGGGGCTCGAGAGTGTCGAGCTAGGAGATGCCAGGCGGTGTCGCTGCGCCATGGGATTCCAGGTAATGACGCTTACTCGCCGATGTCCTACTGGTCCACTGGTCCAGGCGAACGAGCCGGAGCTGCAAGTCGCATGACCCCAACAAAGCAGCTAGACGTTTCCGAACGGTGCGAACACTTGTATATTGCGTACCTTGATGACAATACGTAGTAACGGATACCCAAGTTGAAACGAATATTGAGTCGAGTCTTGGACCTGAGAACTGAGAACTGAGGCGGTTGACCGCTGCTCAGCAACCTAGAAGTTGAGGAGATAGCTAGCCGGCGGTGGCCCGGTTACCGATTGCAAAAGCCTCCGGAGTCCCGGGTGCTGGACGACCGGGGCCGAAGAAGTAAGAACGACCTGGGCAACCGGCCAGTGCAAACCCAAGTTTGATCGCCTCTAGAAAACAGAGAAAAACTCTGTTCCCCTGGCAAGCAAATGCCCCGGCGATCAGACGCAGCGTCCGTCCCGCTTCCCCCAAGCCGAGCCTGTCACCGGGCGGGCACATGATGCCACCGAGGAGGGACATAGTCTACATAGTACATGCATTGCATCCCCACGACGTTGGTTCTTCCGTCGACATGGGAGCATGCCCATCATGACGCCATGCACCAAATAGCCCCTCCGTCCAGGTCCTGCCAAATGCCAAAGCTCCAGTGCTCCGAAGGAGGGGCCGTCCTTGGAGGAGTCAGTAGTTGTGGAAACTTGAAGGAGAAGCGCAAATCCTCGTTCCCAAAAGCCGGTCCGGCCCTGTCGACAATGGTACTCCCTCCTCCACCACCACCTCCACGAAAAAGTGTAAGTGTAATTCTCAAATGTAATTCCAACGCCGGTCGAGAGGCCCATTCCATTCCATGTCGTCCCATCTTGACCCCTCATCATCATTCCACCCTCCCATCAGCCGTGCCTTGCTGTGCCAAGAGCCAGCCAGGAGGTGACCTTGAGCAATTTTGCCCAATAAACCTCCAGTTGCCATGTGTACAAACAAACGTCCTCTCCTCCATGCATACCTCGTACAGTACGTGTTACAATGCACACTGTGCTTTCCCCGGTGTCCATCTCGCTATACCTCTTGTGGAGGACTGGCGAGGTCTCGGCGCATCACGAGGAGCCACAGGGACTTTGCGCCGACCCTGGGGCCCTGGGGCCCCTCCAGCAATTTTTAGCCGGTCGGTGCTTGACGCCGCCAATGGACAAGTTGGGCCAACTGCATCTAGAACTGTCATCTGATTCCGCTGTCTCCGAAGACGCTACATACTTTTTAACCGACAGAGTTGTTGAATCGCAAACCTGACGGTTTGGCAGAATTATGTTGACTCATGCTTGGATCCTTTGTTTGCTCCTCTGTTAATTAGACCTGCACGCTGCACCCAGTTCATCGCCGACACTAGCTCCTTATCCTCCACCATCTGGGCACACATATTTACATCTTTGAACTATGACTCTACTAGAGCTCAGAAGGTTCCTAAGGTGGCTAGGGAAAGTGGGGTGCTCGTGATAGCTTCTCTTTCATACTTGATAGGTGCAATAGCTTGTCCTGTCACTGCCTCTGCAAAGTCATTAACAATTGCCCGCTGTGCCTACGGGAAGCATCTCGTCATATTGCATAACCATGATGGTATTTTGAGCACCACTGGCAACCCATAGCGAGCACAGCAGTGGCCAACACACATATGATGATGCTCTAATCTCGACCAAGGCGGCAGCAGAAACCACTTAAACTCAGGAAGTCTCCCGCCAATACACTCGTCAATACAAATCAAGTACCTCCAAGTCAAAAACTTATAATAAAAAACCGTTCCTCGTTCCAGACGCCGAATCCCTATCCGGGTATGCAGGCCAGTGCTCTCCAGCAGAGGCCGTAACTTCATGTGAGATGGGAGGGTTTGCTCCATCGGCAGCACCCTCCTTGTACATGCTTCCACAGTGTTTGTTGTCATCTTCATCCATCTTTCCACCTAGGAACCACTCCTTCGGTTCGCGCAATCTTGGTCACTTTCCGGGTATTGCGTGCTCAGATGTTGCTTTGCCCTCGGCCGTCGTTCCTGCGTAGTCAGGCCCTGCGTGGCTCTACACAATCATCTGAGCAACGCCCTGGCCACCAAGGGTCTTGCTGCCAACAAAGTCCTGGCCCTTGATGCCAGCAAGGCCGTAACAGATTGCAGTCAGGAGCAAGAAGACACCGGCGGCAATCAAGCTGCTCGGGCCAGTGAGAATGCTGATGAACTGAAGGGCGCCCATGACGGCATACGCAGCCGCTCGCATGTAGTTGGTCGAGATCTTGCGAATCATGACATCGAACTTGCTCGAGGTCGGACAGATTCGAAGGAGGAGCGGGACCTCAACGAAGAGAATAACGAAGGATGATGCGCTAGAGAGGTCTTGTCAGTGGGTGGGGAGTCCGTTGGTTCGCCGTGTCGACACGGGAGCGCAGGGGTACAGGGGATACGCACATGGCGAGGGCGCAAAAGATGATTCGAACTGGCTTCAGAGAGAAGATGCTGGAGATTCCTGTCGCCAAACAAATGATCATGGACAAGATTCCCAGCCTGTAACGAGTCGTTCGGTCAGCTCTGGTAGACGAGGGCAATTGCGTCGTCGTCGTTGGGCGACGACACCAGCTCGGTCGGGGTAGCTCCGCTTGGAGCTTGCAAGCTCGAGCTTCGCGAGAGCTTCACAGAGGCCAGAGCAATCAGGGCGAGCTTACCATTGTCCGTAGATGCCTATAAAGTCGGTCAGTATCACCATCAAGCCAGCGCACGGCATCACGACAGCCACATACTGAAGTTTCTAGTCTGGAACTCCTCCTTGAGCGTCATGTTGACAGCTTACGTCGGGGCCTCGTAATCGGGTTGGGTGATAGATGGTGGTTCGAGGAAGCGTCGCGCACGGCAAACAATGCGGGCGAGGGGGTCAGGTCGAGTGCGAGGGATTATCGATGAGCGAAATTCGATGCTTTGAGTCGATGTGGTTGCGCCGGCGATGGTGGACAAAGGACAGGTCCAAGATGATTACGTCGTATGGAGAAAGGATGCACGTAGCCTTTTCGCGAAGGAGCATCCCACTCCCTGGGCTGGTCTCGGTCCCAATTATTTGAGGCTGGCGCAGGGCTTGGGCTTTTGGCCGGGGGGCCACTGTCCGTTGCTAGCGACGCTGACAGGTCCGAGGACGACGAGGATACGGCGCTCTGATTGGGCCCTTGATCGGCGTTCTAGCGATGGAGCCTTGGAGTTCTAGGGGATCCGGGGCTTTGAGGAGCCTATAACAAGGGAGCTGGTCCACTGGAGCTGGTACTGATGGTCTGTAATCTGTAAAGGTGAGACACAGGCCCGACACCGTTTTGCCGAGACGAGAGGGTAATTTGACGTTTGAGGTTTTGGCCAGTACCAATGCGATTCACGGACCCGGGCGACGGCCTGCTTTATGTCGATTTTTTTGTCGGGCGGAGCAACCGGAGGCGGAAGAGAGTAAGTCGCTCTGTCGTATTCGGGACTCCATCGCAGCTGATTATATCGCCGTCCATTGCTGTAGCCTGCCTCCGTAGGCAGCTCTGTTTTGCCCCAACCGAGTGACGTACGGGCATACGCGGCATGACAGCCAAGCCTCCCGTCCCGAAATCCCGACCAAGTACGAACACCAGAATGCCATGGCCCGCCAAGCCGTGACTTACCCTACAGAGAAGCGCAATGTTCTTGGCTTTCTCCATCAGCCGGCTTGGCGAGATCCATTCTGTAAGTTAGTCGCGATATTGAGGCTTGCGATGCAGAGTTGACGATGGTGGTCTATAAATGAAGAGCAGGAAAGGTGTATCATTGTCGAACGTTGAAATATGGACAAATGACACCGAGTAGACGCCGACCTCCAACCAACCAATCCACTCTGTGTTGCCCAAATCAGCACATAAATCTTCCAACAGAAGACAAAAACTCATGGTCATACTGCAATGCAATGACTCTTCATCGCCGGACATGATACAACTCGCCTGATCCTTCACCGTTATGAACATGCCAGCTCTCATAGCCTCCGGGCTCTCAGCCCAAGTTAAAAACAAGCCACCAGGACGTCCCGTCCGTTGTCCAATGTCCTTAGCGCATGCGGAGATAGCGCCGCCGGTCACAGCGAGCAGTTAGAACTAACAACACCGACAATTACATCATTCTTCACCATTCGAACCAAGGCGGGCTAGCCCTAGCTTGCGGCATACAACGACTTTAAGCTTACTAAATAAACATTACCAAGGGTAGTAAGTAGGTATGCAGCCCAGCAACTTCTAAAGAACACCCACATACCGCTACCGCCCATCAACAATCCCGTTCTCCGTACCCCCGAGATAAGGCAGCGATTGTCAGCTTGCGGGGCTTTGTCGACATAGCCGACCGCCATCATGACCCTCACCATCCTCTCGGACGAGCAGGTGAACACCATCTTCGAGAACCTCAACTTGGATGACCTGGATGAGTTCCGAAGCGTCCTTGCCTCGGCCCTTCATGAGTTCTCCACCAACGTCAAGGCTCCTATGGAGTTCCAGCAACCGCGTGGTGTGACAACGATTCATCCGGATACCCAAGTTAAAACGTCGTACATGTCCTCATGTAGCCCTTGTGGAATGGGCTGCAAAGGCGAGTGTTTACCGCCGATGGACCAACGCAATACTGACTCGCTCTAGTGGTGTCGCGTCTGAACCCTGATATCGCAAAGGACCAGCACGTCAATTACATCCCTCCCAGCGGAGTCCTAAGCTTGTTCAAGCCAGACGGATCACTCTTGGGTCTCGTCAACCCCAAGGCCCTGACAGCCTTCCGCACCGCACTGGCGTCCGCCTGTCTCCTTAGCCGGCGGAACCATGTCAAGACCATCACTGTCTTCGGGAGCGGCATGCAGGCGTACTGGCACGTGCGGCTCGCCCTGATGATGCGCGGCAATACCATCAAGCACGTCAACGTCATCAATCGCAGCTTCTCCGACAATGCCGCTGGCTTGCTGAAGAGATTCGCCGTCATCCCCCACAAGCAACGTGAGGGCTGGACTGAGGCCCAGTTCGGGCTTCTGACGCCCACGTTCCACGAGTACAATCGCCTCATCAAGGAGCAGATCCGTGAAGCAGATGTTATTTACTGCTGTACTCCGTCGCAGGAACCTCTGTTTGACGGGTCGATCCTAACGTCACATGAAGGACGGAAGAAGGGCCGCCTGATTATTGCTGTGGGGAGCCATGGGCCTAATATGAGAGAGCTACCGGACGATCTGATCCAGATGGCCGTGAAGCACCATGAGAAACCGCATCGCCACTTTCACAAGCATGCAATGGACGGCGGTGTCATCGTTGTAGACAACCTCGAAGGAGTGCTCAAAGACGCGGGAGAAATCATTACGGGCAAGGTTGACCCCCATCATCTAGTCGAGTAAGTTGTTGCCCACCAATATCCGACGAGAATCCACTGACATGGCAAGACTCGGAGAGCTTGTGATGCTCCATCGTCTGGCTCTCGAACAATCCGACGCCGAAGTCGCGAGCAGCCAAGCATCCATTTCCTCTGGATTGGACAGCCTGGACCTCGAAAACAAGAGTCCTTCCATGTCGTCTGTGTTCAATAACAGTTCCACTTCGCCACGGCCCAGCAGCCCTATAGGGTCAATCGGCTCAGATTCACGCAAGAGCGGCTCTCTGTTTCACTTCCGCAAGAATTCCAATAGCTCTTCGGATACGGATAAGAAGAGGAAGGAGGATACTCTAGCGTTATGGTTGAGAGATGGAACTGTCATCTACAAGAGCGTGGGATTAGGCCTCATGGACTTGGTGGTAGGGACACACCTGATCGAGGTTGCGAACGAGAAAAATATTGGCACACATGTCGAAGGATTCTAAAGGCTTTGTTCCAGTCCAATCAAAGGCACGAAATGTTGGAGGATCTCATTTGAATTGCAAAGATAGAACAGAAGCTACAACAGTACATAAGCGAGCGAAACAAAATTGTTCGTCTCAAAAACATTGACATTCGACGGCATTCTAATTGTACAATTTATCTTCCATCCATGCTATCATCTTGGTTCTCTTACTCGGCAACCCAAACAGCCGCCATTCCCATACCAGTTCCTATGCACATAGAAGTGCTGCCAACCTTCTTGCCTGTCCGCTTAAGCTCATACAGAAGAGTGGAAACCTGTCGAGCACCGGTGCATCCCAGGGGGTGACCAAAAGCAATGGCACCACCCTTAGGGTTGATCTTTTCTTGAGGAATGCCCAGCTCATTGGCACACCACAAGCACTGGCTGGCAAAAGCCTCATTAATCTCGAAGATGTCCACATCCTCCTTGGAGATGCCTGCAAGGTCAAGAGCCTTGGGGATGGCCTTCCAGGGGCCCTGGCCCATGAGGAGGGGCTTAACGCCGACAACCGAGGCACAAACATACTTGCCGATAATGGTCTGTCCAAGCTTCTCAGCGGTGGAGCGCTTCATGAGGAGCACGGCAGCAGCACCGTCGGAGATCTGGCTGGCGTTGCCGGCGTGGATGGAACCGTTCTTCTTGTCAAAAGCGGGGCGGATCTTTCCCAGGGACTCGGCGGTGATTCCGGGACGAACGCCATCATCCTTGGACACGGTGATTTCCTTGGTCTCGCCGGTCTTGGGGTCCTCAAACTTGACGGTCAGGGGGGTAATCTCCTGGTCGAAGAGACCCTCCTGTTGGGCCTTGAGGGCCTTCTGGTATGACCCAGCAGCGAAAGCGTCTTGGGAGGCTCGGTCGACGCCAAGGTCCTTGGCCATCGCCTCTGACAAGACGCCCATGGGGACTTTGCAGTTGGCAGCCTCGGTGTGGTTCTCGAGCAGCTCTGAGAACTCGGTTACGGCATTGGGCCTGAAACTAGTCAGCGCATGGACAGCATTTCAATATTCGGCTGTCACTCACCCATATGACAAGCTCATGCTCTCGACACCAGCACCGATGCCAACATCGATCATGCCAACCTTGATCTGGTTTGCAACATCGACACAGGCCTGTAGCCCTGAGGAGCACTGTCGGTTGAGCGTTCGCACGGCGGTGGTCTCAGGGAAGCCAGCGACCAGAGATGCTGCGCGCATCTCGGTTGCGCCACCACCGGCAGCTAGTACAGTGCCGACGCAAAGATCCTCGACGAGGGCAGGGTTGATCTTGGAGCGATGGATGATGTCCTTGAGGACACCAGCTAGGAGGTCGGAGGCTTGGGTATCCTTGAAACCGCCCTTGCCTCCCTTGGTGAAGGCGCTTCGGCAGCAGGCAGTGACGACGATCTGATCAGAGGAGAGAGTGGTTAGAAACAAGCCAAGGTACTGGGACGTAGGTTTCTTACATCATCGGGGCGCTTCTCCAGGATCTTGTCGCGACCGCCGGCGGTCGGGTTACCAGAGATCTGGCCGCCGATTTGAGTAATTCGGTCCATGGCTGGGAAGAGAGAGAAAGTTAGTAAAGGGCGTTTTGTGACGATTGAAGTGGGCGGAGAGGGTAGAGAGAGGCACACGTACCACCCATGATGTCGAGTGAATAGTTGGTAGCGTGGGTTGGAGGGTGAAGGAATGCGTGGATGTCAAGGGCCCAGGACGAGAGATGAAAGCTGAGATGGAGAGATGGAAAGCAGGAAAATGGAGACCCAGAAGCTGCAGAGGGCGATATACAGGAGGTAATATAAATATAGCAAGGTGTTCGCTAGACCTCGGATGTGGTGGAGACAAAGCGAGGTTGACCGAGTGTTGAAGACAAAAGCTCCAGGTTCCAGGTTCCCCGTCATGGGAAGTGGACTCGGTGGGCTCGGTGGTGGAGGGACCCGCTGATGTCAGCTGGGGCATTTTGCGCCGACCGAGGCATCTTTTTGCCCCAGTCTTGGCGCTTTTAGCGCCACATTTCTAGCGCCTTTCACATGCCAGCTTGCCAGTTCCCCAGCTTTCGGCGCCTGGGCTCGTGCGTCGCCGCCCGTGAGAAAGCCTCAGGCAGGGAGGATTGTGTCACGAGGAGCGGCCAAATGCCATGCGAACCTCGTGTACCGGCATTTGGAGGATGGCAGGTCAGGTAGTGTAAGCTGAGAGTCATCTTCACAAGCCAGTCCTTGGGTTTTGCTCTTTGCCGCTCAGACCTGAGGCATTCAGACCTTAGGCCCCAGAACACCCTCGGACCCAAAAAGTCTTAAGTTCCATCGGCCTTAGCCTATGATAGATAGATTTATTGCATATGCTTCAAGGCATGTCATGGATCTCTCTCTGACTAATATATAGTTCTACTTACATATAACCGTATTTGATGATAAAAGTGTGAGCGTAGTAAGTAGGATTAACGACCGTCCACTGGGAAGTCGTTATGTTCAGCAAACAATACTCAGAAATGTTGAGACAAACAAGATGTAAACAAAGAAGAAAAGGCAAACGAGTTCTGGGTATCCTCGCCGAGTGCTGTAAGCCTGGGTAATTACTGCAGTCTGCTGCAGGTGAGCCGAAAACCTCAATACCTATCTGTCTTGGTTGAATGGTCCCATGCCTTCGGCTGACGATGGGTAAGCGTACGAGGACTGGCCCCAATACGCCAAATCTGAACCTGACGCCCCTGAAATTGAGCGGGGAGTGTGTGGCTCGAGCTTGCAGTCGTCGGACGAGCCCCTGGTCGAACCGAAACTGCCTCCTGCCAACGCAGATGCAGGTGCAAGATAACTTGACGACGCCGATAGATAAGAAAATGACTCCGGGAATGGCTCCGGCCTGCCTTCGGCCGAGGTGTCCAGACTGGCGGGAGCAGGCCCCGGCGCTGCTTGGTGCATGTGCGAATCTAGATAGCGGGGCGGTATTGGTTAGCACCTGCCTACATTGCCTGAATACTTTGGGTATAGGAATATTCTTCATGTCATGTCAAAGGGGATAAGGAGCCACCACTTGCCTCGTGATACCCCAGCCGCAGAGACCAAGCCGAGCTGTGCCATGGCTTCGTAGCCCAGCTCGACGATAACGCCCAATTCCCTATCGCTGACTCGGCCGAGTGGCATACTGAACCGTCGATTAACGGGTCCAATATTCTCCACGTCCGTGATGTCGAGGGAACAGAAGTACTTGCGTGCTTCCTCCATGGTTTGGTTCATGCGACGTTGAGCAGGGATAGGGTGGTGCGCTATCCACATGCTATTTGCGATCCCAATGTCGGCAAGACTGTGGCGACGGCCCGGACAGCATTTTGCTGCACGGTAATGTATTTCCCCATTCCGATCCTTCAAGTTGATCCGGATGACTTGTCCGTCGAGGAAACAGGACATTGCTTTCGAGACGGAGTTTTGAGAAGGAGACAAGGGAGGCCACGAGGGTTGCTGGGCTTGAGCCGTATTCACAGCCAGAGCTGGAAGTGGCTGCTCCAACAAGTCACCAGCTCCGGCAAACCTAGCATCAGGCTCAGTGACAACGACGCCTTCGAACTGGAGTTGAGTGACAGGGACAACTGCTCCATTAGATGGACCGGACGAGTTAAAACATGGCGGCCCCGATGGGACCATGAATGGAGTTCGGTCCTGACGAGGCCTTTGTGTCGAACTGTCGATTTGCCCAAAGCTAAAGTCGAATGCCTGAGGGTTGGGATAAAATGCCGAGCTAGAGCCGTGTCCAAAATCGAGGTTCGAAGGACGTCCGCCAGTATTCGTTATAGGAACTCCTGTGGCAAACAGAGGCAACCTCATCGAGTGCGGGTTTCCGTCTAGACGCTGCTTTGGAACTCGAAAACTGTCATCAGCAGCAGACGACTTCGGGTTCCGCTGCTTGCGGCCCATCAGTCACACTCCCCCCTGGGCTTTTCGAAATCGCTTCGCTAATACTCTTTCGAGCTTTGAAAAAGCATCCCACAAAAGCAAGATAAGATAGTCGCAGCAGAAAGCTCACACAGCGGTAAACCCGCAATCTGGTACGTGTCAGTCAGAAAGATAATGAATATTCTTAAAAATAGGTGATGATATTGAGCATTGGGAAGGGCTGTTATATTCTCTGAGTAACGCTAAGCCGTGGGCATTGGGGTTCTGGTTTGGCATTTCAAGCTTGTGGATCGTCGGTCGCCTCATCCTCATTAACAAGGCAACAGTACAATTCACAAAAGGAGCAGCGTACGATGAGAACGCTACTAGGTTATGTTTCTGATGGCGAGGTTGATGCATCTTCTCTACGCCACGGCGTATTACTTCGCCATGTGGGAAGCCGGAGCCTGATATCACTATTTCAAGCGGGCATTGCTATTTCTAGACCGACACAATTGTATTGTCATTGTCATTTCATCCCACATAATTGTCTCCTCCAATTCGACAGGGAAATGCCAAAACTAGGCGAACAACCAAGGCAAAGTGGCAGTAAATGGCCTGACCGAAGGCATTATTACGATGCTTACCTCTAAGCCTCGCTGTTTCTGCATACGAAGTGCAAATTCGAACGGCATATGCATTTTGGGTAAATCCCGCGCCAGTTATGCGGGGCAGACGTTTCTTTTTGTAACTGCTTTTTTGATTTGCGCTCACCGAGGAGCTCAGCTGATGAGAAAACTGATCTTGCAGGTTGCCTTACCAATCGTCATGGTTGCGATGGCGCTATTGATGCGAGGAGTCCGCCCACCCACGCCCAAGATATGACGATTACTCTTCCCCCTTTCCCCTCTTTCAAATACGAAAGCAATTGGTGGGATCAACGTAATTCGACATCGCAATGCCTCAGGACTATGGTCTCCAGTTTTGGTCAATCGCGATTCGTCATCGAACGCCCTGTTTTCAACAAAGATTCCAGATTAGGCTCTTCAATACATGGCATACTTCGTACAATGAGGCTGATCTCAGTATATTAGATCCTCGCAGTGTTCGGTTTTATTCAGTCGAGGAGGCTGTCGATGCTCAGGAAGAGACATCTCCTTGGCCGAAGCTCTCTCATCTCTTGACTCTACGAAGCACTGCTTTTGGCAAGGTGCTCTATGTAACCACACCTTTTTATGTGCCAGTATGTTGATCAATTCCATTTTCATATGCTTGTCTAACACTTTGAAGTCCCAACGGATATGATACTATGTTCGGGAGAAATGGACCCGGCCCAGGCCTTGAACATCTCGCCGGGTAACACAACGAGGCTCGGATCTAGCAGCCACTGCAGCCCCAGACAAGAGCGAGCTCATGGTTGGCCGTTCATTCTTGCTGGCCGAAGCCCAAACTGGCTGAAAAGCGCCATACGAGCCAAAAGCGAGAGTTTCTGCACACGTAGCAATCACCCAACCCTAAAAACTCGAGTCAGTTTAGGAATGTCAGTCCTGAACGTAAGCTAACCTATCGAAGGTCGAAACCCAGGGTTTGTGTGCCCCAGGCTATACCTTGGATCCAAAAGAGGACATCTTGAATCCTGTTTCTACTCGCAAGGTCGCAAGGTCAGGCAGTCATATCAAGGCAGGACTTATGCAACGACAACGGGCCCGTAGCCATGGAACCAGAAGAGCTTGTTCGGAGAAATGCCACTTGACCAAAAGGTATACCAGAACCACTCTAAGAAGGACCACCGGACTAGGTTCGGAAGAATTCCAGCAACTCAGTTCCAATGGATTCCAAGAGGCTGGATATTGGACCACAGAACCAGAGGGCTCTGGCCAAATGGAAAGCCTTCGGATGAAACTAGCTGAGGACTTTGCCATGGAGAAAAACACTGTCATCCAAGCCAAGGAGCATCCACCTCTACTGGAGGATAAGGAGGCTATCAACGCGTCTTTGAACGAGATCCAAAGGAAGGTATCTTTGATGGCACTTACTGACCCGGCTGAGCCAGGATTCAATGGGGAGCGCAGCAGATCCATCGAGCAGAAGTACAGCTCTGGTGAAACTCTCCCAGTGCCGGATGTTGAGTTATCCGATGATAGTGAAGTGGATGATGAAAATTATTGGGAGTGGGACCAAGCCAAGCAGCAATTCCGACACTGGGACGAGGACGACGAAGAATGGGTTTACTTCCCCGAAACCTTTGACTGAGATAACGCATGGGCCCATGGCAGCTGCTGCTACCAAACCCCGGTACGAAAGTCCAATTCTTGTACAGTGAACCTGAATTAATGAAATAAGGACACTTAATAGATTGCCAAATCAGTGCATATTGGAGGCTGCAGAAGACCGTGATTTTCTTGGACAAACCATCATAGGTGTAAAGACAACCCTATCAATCAGATATTACAATACATTAATGTACCTTCAGCGTGTCACTCTTAGCTCAATTCCCTTTTGTAATTTATCCTTCTACACTGGGACTTGAGGCACCATGTAGCTTGTACTAGTCGGGCAAGCCCTGTTAGAACTCCCTGCTGACGTGAAGTAGGCATCGAAGTAGAAGCGAGATAACTCAGCTCTAGAATAGTTTGAGAGAATTTTGTTGGCGAGCCCGACTGACAGACGGGAGCGAATGCATATATAATTGGAGTGGATTTTGAGTTGCCGCTTAAGATCGACACGTCTTCGTCCATGGTATCAGACAGTTCGGAACGTGAGAATACTTCTTGGACCTTTCCAGAAGCACCTTAACTTTATGATAAAGGTGGAGGGTTGATTCTTGTTCCTTCCCTCTCCCAGTATCTAGCGTCTACAAGTCAGTTACGAGTCACCACCTTGTAGTGGTTTCTGCAGGAGTGTCCGTTGTCTCAGGGTGTCGGCAAGATCTAGTGGCTTTGAATAAAAGTGAGAAGGTATAAAGGACTCACCCTCAAGGCCGAGAGTTTGGGGTAAAGCCAAGGGACTGGCTTGTGACGAATACAATCAGCTTTCGCCGCATACGGCCTTCTTACAACCTACACAACCATCCCTCCCAGGTCATACACTAAAATTAGGCAATGAGTGGGGGTATAGGATGTTCTTCTTCATCTTTGCGGACAACAACTTATTTCTTTGCAAGGCACAACTCTTTTCCTTCAACCTATGCAAGCATATTTTGATATGGCGGAGGGTTTCCAACACGGCACCATCTTGGAAGACAGCGAAGGATACGATTGAAATCCTTGGCCATGGTAGATACACTCATTCCTCGTATCGTCCGTATCCAAGCCCCATACTACCAAGCCACCAAGAGGGCCAGCGCCGCACGACTCGCGATAGTCATCAACTGTTGGAAGCCGACGTAAACCTTGTCTATCGTCATCACTTAGTGTAAACCAAGGGCCATGGCGATCATCGTCTAACAAGGCCCACGCACGTTGTCGGTAAAGACGTATAAAGTCATTGCAGTGCCAGGCGATTCGCCGCCATCGGCTTGGGGCGCTTATGGGGAGGTTAACGTTGGTGACATCGGTGATGGGAGGACTGAGTAAAGTCTCCCCGTGGATGGCGACTATGAACCGTTGGAATTCGAACTTGCTCGATGTCAGTGTGCTTGTGAGAAGATCAAAGCCCGCCGTTGCCATCAGGGATACAACAGGATCGCTCCAGCCTGTGCCACCTAGGCGATATAACTCTGGCCACTGCCATTGGGAGTAGTGGCTATTCAAGAAATAATAATCTGGAAATCTACCCATGCCTTTTGAAGGTGCATTCTCCAAAAAGTAAGAGGAGTTTGTGCTTGGGTCAGTGTCCTGTACTTGATCTGCAATCAAAGCTCCATAGAGGGTGAGAACGTATTCACGAACACAGGGGAGTGACTGAAGCTCGGCTGACCGTGGCTCCCTTCCTTCATATTTGTATAATAGCCTCCAGTCCCAATACCGAAACGGGTCATTCGGACTAAACTGATATCCTTCATGCTCATCCTCTTTACAACTTTTATAATCGCGGCGGTCATCGCTCGGGTTCAGCTTCCCGCCGATGGGGCCATAGACCTTGCAGAGAAGTTCGTATCGTAAAAAGGCTTGCAGTGTGCGACATCGCTCGTCTTTAGTTAGGTCGTCGAGGTTAAAGCGATTGACCTCACTGTTTAGCCAGTACTTTTGGGAGGGACGGTCAGAAAATTGATAATGGGACCATGTGGGGAGGTGGAGGTAGGCATGGGGCAGCGAAATGCTCGTTGCCTTGGAGAGGTAGTCTTCGATATAGAGCCAGAGTTGTGCACAAAGTGAATCGACTGCAACGATGCTAGGAAAGTCGAACGTTGCTGGCTCGAACGGATCCAATAAATCTTTCGCTCCCCACTTACAAAGGTGCTCATCAACCACGGCCTTCTGCTCCTCTAGGCACATAGTGTCGCGATCCACGGTTGGAAAAAGAATGACAGCCATGGAGTCCTGGATAAGGTCGGTGTCGAGGTCCTTCTTATAGTAATGACGGATGATAGGGATTTTGGATTCGCGACGCTGGCGGAACAGGGTTGGAGAGGCATGGGTGAACCGAACAGCTTCTTTGAAGCTGCCAGGTGTGCCAATGATTCGGACGCGGAGCTCTGGGGATAGTTTGTTGAACGGATCCATTCTTCGGGGACTGGTGTGTCCTCACCACCGAATTCATGCAATTTGAAGTTTGGGTGGTTTTGGGTGGTGTAGTTGTTGAACGACAAGGTTGGGTGACCAGCGATTGTACCGTGAACGAAGAATTGGTCAAGGGAAAGGGAGAAGAGGACAGTTTAAAAACAAAACAGGTGGGTAAGTATATTTTGGAGATAGGAAATGTGAGTTTACGTTTTCGTGTCTACTACGTAGGAGAACCGAGTTTACTTTGGGTTCAACTCTGCTTAACTAACTTACCTCAGTAATACTCCCTACCCACCAAGGTACGACATATTCATTGTAACTGACGCGAACACCCAATACGATAAACATCTGAGCTTGCAACGTCTCTTTACATTTAATTAGTCAATACATATGGCCTGGAGTCGACGCGCTGCCTCCAACCCTCTTTGGCAGTCTCCCAGATGAGGATGCTCACAAATTTCCATCGCCTCGCCCAACGCGCACCTTACAAACAACCAGAAAAAGAGTAAACCACAAGCGTTGTTTTCCTTACAGCTTCTTCTCTGCCGCCTTGTCCTCGGCCGAGAAGTTCAAGCTGATGCTGTTGACACAGTGGCGCTCATTGGTGGGCGTAGAATAACCCTCGCCCTTGAAGACGTGGCCGAGGTGGCCGCCGCAGTTTGCGCACACGATCTCAGTGCGCGTCATGCCGAGGGTGATATCCTCGTGGCGGACGACGGCCCCCGGGATACTGTCGAAGTAGGCCGGCCAGCCGCACCCGGAGCTGAACTTGTGGGTGGCCTTGTATAGCGGCGCGTCGCAGCCGGCGCACGTGTAGACGCCGGCGTCTGGGGAGTGCTTGTCGTACTTGCCGGAGCCGGGGGCCTCGGTGCCCTTTTCTCGCAGGATGCGGAACTGCTCTATGCGACAGTGTTAGTCTGAGGCGGCGGTATTCGAATAATGACGTCAGAGATGGGAGTGAAGGGCAATTCTCAAGTCAGAGGCAGTTTGGACATACCCTTATTTAGGATTGCTTGCCATTCGTCGTTGGAGCGCTGGTCGGGATAAGACATGTTGGAGGACTTGGGGGCGGATTTGCCGAAGAGACCACTGAAGAAAGAAGTGCCGGACATGGATCGAATGGACGTAGGCCGTAGGATAGCAAGATGCGAGGATCGCGGCAGCGCAACACGGGTTGAGAAATTGGAGGTGTAGATGAGGGTTGCTAAGAGTCGTGAAGATCGCATCGACAGCGATAAGAGGGCGAGTGGGTGAGTTGGGGAAGTTGAGAAACAGAGGAGGCGACGAGCTCTTCCTTATATCTAGATGGACCGGTACTGTTTTAATTTGGATATTCGAGCTTTGATCGCTGTGAAAGTGATCTGGTGGCGATGCGGGTGTGACAAATCACGCTTGGTGCAATGGGTTATTTGTTTGAGATGGGGAAAATGAGGGGCACGGCGATGTGGAATCTTTTTGGGTAGAGTCGGTAATCGATATTCAAGGGATTTTGAGTTGCATCATCAACTGCGTCTAAAATGCCACAGCCACAATGAGCTACTGGGTGGGCATGGACAGTATTTGGAAGAGGACCCCAAGACCCGTCAGCCCGTGGACCCGGCAACTAGCACTAAGCAGTGGCAGAGTACGTGCTTCTGAGTAATCTTTGGGGGCAAAGTCAATCTCTAAATTCAGCCTCGTCGAGTGCGTCTTCATTAATTCCATGGCGCGGTAGAGAGCAATCTGGTGTCGTCATTCCTTCATGCTCAGTTGGGGATGTCATGATGGACGCCTTCAGGGCTCTCAGTCATCATTGCATCAATGCCCATGGTTGCTGCCTCAGGAGTCAGGTCTCAGTTGATAGTACGGATAGCCCCCACTCGGTTGCCCGCTGTGGCTGGTGAGGCGACTCGCAAGATGTCCACTCAACCACTGCATTGCCCAAAGCACCAGCCTAGAACCGTGAGCGCCCAGCCATAGCGTTTCGGGTTCCACCCTTCCGACTACCTAATTAGCTTCAGGGCGTAATAATTCCGCTGGGGCCTCTGTTACATGGATAGCACCACCGACCACCTTGGCACCTCCCTACCCGACTCGAGACAACCCTCGGCCGTCTAGGTTGCCACTTTCAACAAAGGCTTGACCCTGAGGAGCCCCCCAACTTCGTCCCGCCTCGAATCGCTCGCAAACGAGTCCATCATCCATCTTCCTCCCATATCCCCTTCCGCTCCCCTTACAAATCGCCTCCCACCGCCATGTCAAGGAGGGCTCCGAACCCCGCCGCTGAGCGGGCGGCGCAAAACACAGTTACCATCAAGAACCTCCTGAAGCTGGAATCTAACAAGATCTGCGCCGATTGCAAGAGGAACAAGCGTACGTGGCTCTCGTGAAAGCAAGACTCCAATGCCTCGTGTAACTGCTCTGCATAAGGGACTTGGTGCTGACATGCGTTGCGATTCTCTCTAGATCCCCGATGGGCCAGCTGGAACCTCGGTGTCTTTATCTGCATCCGATGCTCGGGCATCCACCGCGGCATGGGCACCCATATCAGCCGAGTCAAGTCGGTCGACCTCGACTCTTGGACCGACGAACAGCTCCAGAGCATCCTCAGCTGGGGCAATGCGCGCGCCAACAAGTATTGGGAAGCCAAGCTGGCCGCCGGCCACGCTCCCTCCGAGGGCAAGATCGAGAACTTCATCCGCACAAAGTACGAGCTCAAGCGATGGACCATGGAGGGCCCCATCCCCGATCCTGCGACCCTCGATGCCGACGGCGATGACGACGTGCCTCTGAGTTTGGTCAAGGAGAAGCAGGTGATAGAGCGCAAGGAGTCGCTCCGGAAGGCGAAGCAGGGACACTCGAATGCTCCTCGCACCATTCCACCCCCCCAGGGCGACCTCATCGGCGGAGACCCCGTGCCAGTCCGATCGAGCAGCGCCGCGCCTCCCATGGCCAAGGTGGCTCCCAAGGGCGATCCTGCGCCCCCGCGATCCACGAGCACCAAAGATTCCCTGCTTGGCTTGGACTTCTTTGGCGAGCCCTCGGCTCCTCCGCGACCAGCAAGCACGACAGGCACCAACACAAGTGCCGGCCAATCTCGTCCCGATCTGAAGCAGTCAATTCTGTCCCTTTATGCCACTGCTCCTCGACCACAAGCTCCGCCTCAGCAGTCTGCTCAAGGTGCCTTTGGTGGCATGCCCTCCCCGACATATGGCCACCAGTCTCAAGGATCTGTTGGCGGCTTCGGTGATGCGTTCGGTAGTCTTAGCATCTCAAACACCGCTCCTCCCCCCAAGCCGGCTGCCCCGGATCCATTCGCCAGCTTCGGCACCGGTCGGGTGACGTCCAGCACGTCCAGCAATAGTGCATTCGGTGGACTTGGCGGAGGGAGCTTCTTCGACAACAAGCCCTCCCAGCCTGCCGCCCCTTCGCACCCGAGCCAGCCCTCCCATATGTCTCTCGGTGGAGGTTTTGGTGGCTTCTCATCTCCCGCCCCCGCGCCACCGGCGAAGTCAGCTCAGGCATCATCCTCTGCCCTGGGGG
>JABSTB010000235.1:0-11899 GCA_013756995.1 Neonectria neomacrospora
GGGGACGGGGCAAAGTGGGCACAAGCTGGAGACTGGAGAGAGAGGGAGGGGACAAGCCTGCAACGGACCAAAGGCAACTTTGAAAGTTTCTTCGAACAAAAAAAAACGACGGGCAGCTCTAGGTTGCTCTAGTCTGTTTCCGCTCTCTGCTTCTATTCCTTTGAGTCCTACTGCGCTGGGCGGTGGGACGTCAGGAGTACTCGAAGTGGACTGTGAACTGTGGGCTGTGGATATCGGTGTGGGCGTGTGTACTTCGTACTGTATGTACTTCGTAGGCGGGCGTGTAGGCGCGTGGGTGTGTAATAGAGGATTCCAAGCAGGCAAGGTATGTACAACTGACAGGCCGGTAGAGGCAGAGCCTTTTCTTTTCTGGTCTGCTTCAAAGGGCTCGTCTTGGTTCCGTTGTTTGAAAATTTCCTTTGCTTTCTTGTGCCTCGCCTCCGCTTTTTGCTTTGTTTCTTTTCCCCCACAGATGAGATGCGAGCCTGGCTTTTTATGTGTCCCTCTCCCACGGTCTCGGCTGTAATCGAGATCGCCCAGTCCACCGCTCGCGAAAGCTTGTGATGGGGAATGGGGAAGCGAGCGAATCTATACGGGGGGGATGTCGTCAGACCGAGGCTCCCGGATCGCGCTCCTGACCTGTGCCTATTCGTGCCTAGGCATCTAGACAGTCAAGATTTGGGTGTGAGATAGACCCAAGATAGTCAGATGGTGTCACGCGGTCGGCGGATGGATCTGACCGAGCCAGTGATTCCGCCGAGTAATCTGTAGGTGTAGGTGCAGGTCATAATTCCTCGTGCCCAGTGCGCTGTGCCAGGTTCGGTGGGTTCTTCTCCGTTTTACATTGGATGCTCCGTCAACCTTCTCCATATACCATCACAGTCTGGCCTCTATTCATCTCCATTTTACTAGCTCCTGCGGCCATCACCTGTTTCATCTGATCTCATCTGATCTGTGCGACTGTGGTCTCGACAAATGCCTGATGCCACAAGTTGCTGATTAGACGTACTACAGACACACAAGTATTCGTAGTGCTATTGCCACAGACCCTTTTCCTCAGACCTTGTCCCCCGGACCCAGGCCAGGCCGTCCTTCTGACCTAGTTTGTTACCTAGTCTAGCATTTCATGTACCTGCTTTTCGTTGCTCCGCCCTCCTCTTCCCCGTCCCCGTCCACATCTCCATCCATCCCCAAGAAAATGCATGCTTCCAGACCCCTTCCGCATCGCTTCTTCTTTTTCCCCCTCCTCTCACACTCCCACTCCCACTCCCACTCCCACTCCCGCTTGCATAGTACAGTACACTTACACTTACACTTACACTCCCGCACACCCTTCCCCTTCCCTTTCCTTTCCTTTCCTTCACCCACAACATCCGGCCCCGTCCCATACCGCTTCATGCACCTGCCGGTGCCGGTGCCCAGCGTGCCCCGTCGCGGTCCCGTCACGCCCGTCACGGGAAGAGCAAAAACACACGCTGAAATGCACGGTTGGGTAATAGTCGAGGCCCGGCGTCAGCGAAGGAGCTGTCGTCACTGTTACCCCTCCGACTTCGCCCGGCCCCAAACATAGCATGACGCTTCTTATTTGTCGTATGATGGACTGTTGCGAGGCTCATCCCATCCCCTATAATGCCAACGCCCCTGAGGCCTTTCAGGGCCTTTCAGAGGCCCCGGCGCCGGTGGTCCGTAGACAAGTCAGTTCTCGCAAGTCCACCTTACACGCCCCCCCTTCTCGGTGCCCAGTACCAAGCGCCAAGTCCTTCCAGCGTCATGGGTTCAACTGACTGTCGGACTATGCGCACGGCATCGCGTGTCCTCGCATGTCGAGAAGGATTTTCGGCATTTTCCCCCAGAACGCCATCTTGCTTGCTCATGCATGCTTGCTTTATTCTGTGTCCTGTCGGTTGCACGATTCCGAGTGTCGACGGGAGCCCGGCTGTCCCACCTGTGATTGAACGGCCGGGACTACCAAGTTCCCCCCCTTCACATGCTGTTTTTAGGGTATGATATGGATACAATGCACATTATGGTCACACAATCCCTCCTTCTCGCTCAACGTTCGACCGATGCGCTGAGCCCACCAGGTCGCCTGCCCTGCCCACACTCATCAAATCTAAATTACCAGATCCCAGATTACCAGGAACGCGCAGAGCCCGCTCGCTGCAAAGAAAGTGTACCGGGCCGTACTGGGCCGTTGTGTCGCCTTCTTGAGTTCTTTGTTACCCCCACCCACATTGGCTGTCGTCGACACCGAGTCCGTCACCAGCTGCTCGATATGCGTAGACTGTGTAGCTAGGTTGCCCACAAGAAGCGATTGCAGTTCCGCAATCTCTAACAGTGACTTCTCAGCAGTACTGGGGTTATCCGCAATTAGTTTCACACTGCACACCATAAAACAGGGTGGGGTTTCTTAGGAGCATCCAGGACCCCCAGGTGGATACATCTCACGTACCTGACTTTTTCCATACTGCTCCCGAGATGCTTCATCATGTCCTGATTCCCTTCCTCAAACATCTGTATCTGGTCCTCTGTGAATTCCTGGTTCGAGGTCTGAGCGTCATCGGACGTAGGGATCTGTCCCGCAGGCGACTGGGAGGGTCGCCGGGCAGAAGGAGCATAGCCTGCAAGGCTTCCGGTAGGTACCGCCTCCGATTTGGACAGTTGGCTGTTATTCTTTTCCACCACACGCCTCAGCCGCGTTTCCATCATAGCCTGCTGCGTCCGGCAACACAACTCCAACCAATGTCGCAGAAACCATAGAATCCCGTCCCGGTGAATTACAATTGCCTGTGCCTTGGCCTCGGCTGCAGTATGCTCCTCCGTCTTACTGCTGGCAATCCCGCCGGATGCCCATGATCCTAGTGCCCCCAAGCCCCTCCCGAACTTCTTTTGGAGAATAGCCGATTCTGTTTCCCGTCGCAGCTGCTCGGCGTCGTCGAGGGCCCGGATGCTCGAGTTCAACTCCCGGATCATCTGCTTCGCATTTGCGTCGATCTCCTCTCGATCCCGATCCGATAGTACGCGTGACTGTCCATGGGCGGACCGGCTATTCGATTTTCGTGGTTGTGCAGTCGAAAGGTAGGCCTGTCTAACGTCTTGGAGCTCTCGATGCAGGGTTGTGATGTGGGAGTTCTGCAATGTCAGGGTCAGCTCAGGGGTGGCGGAGAGGGGAGAGGAAGGAGGGGAAACGGACAATGCGGTGCGCCTCTTTCAGAAAGCCATCGATCGCGTTGAGAGTGACTGGTTTCCGCGTTGTCGGCACATTGTGTTGCCGGAGTAGCTCGTTGAATCCGATGGTGATGTCCATGGCGTCCAATAGCGTCCGTGCCGGGCCGGTCGTTGGAGGGTTGCACTGGGAGGAGAAATGCCGGGAGGGTTATTGATCTCAAGGTCGACTTGGATATGCCGGGCACGTCGCGGCTTTATTTGCTTGCCTTCGGCTCAATGTTCATGCATCTATGACGAAGACCGAGGCTCTGGCCACCTTGCCGTGATGGAGCTCTGATGGTTGAGCTGTTACGTCGGGGCTCCACACCCAAATTAGTCATCCCAACAACCCCAACCCACGCCCTCACCAAGGAACACTACACGACTTGAATCTTCCTTCTCCATCATCACTATGTCTGCTCTGGTATTATCCATAAGCTCAAACCCCACTGTATTTGCTATTCCAGATTCTACGAAAGACATTTACTTCTCAATTGCCATGTTTTGAAAATATGTCCACATGTTGAATGGTCCAAGTCCACCAACTCTCAGTCATTATTAACCTTTATTGTTTCGTCCCTAGATGCACTCATTACTTGCATGCTCTCACTCCGATTCGAAATTCCATACAACTCTCATTTCTCGAAGCCAGTTAGCGGACATACATCATGGTACCGGACCGTGGCTCCGTCTCCCGGAGGCTCGCCGTCAGCCGCTCAGGCGTATCCAGGACACAAAGCGGAGGCATGGCGGAGTGGGTTCGCAGTTCGCTCCCGACCCGTCCCCGGCATCTTCAACTCGGAAATAAGCGTTGGCAACCACGGAAATACGGTATCTAACAGTCAAAAAGATCCTCTTGACGATCTCACCAGCAGATCATCCATTGATCCAGAGCCTATTCTCGCCTCTTCTTGGTTTACCACTGCATAGGAGAAACACCAGCCCTTGATGCTCAATTCTTGACCCACGAACCATGAAGTGGAGCAGCAAAGGCGACCCAACAACAAGCGCCATCCCTAAAGCCAGGATGTTAATCTCACAGCAAGTCCGTATAAGGTATGTTGGTCAATGCCGCTTAATCAGATGTATCCAAAGGACATCAACCGACAGCTCTCCCGGACCAGTCAGTTCTTGCTCATGCGGAGGTCCTGTCGATAATCCCAAGTGGTCCAGCTTACGTCGTCTCCTCGAAATCAACCAGGAGGTGGATAGCGGCACTTGGTTGTGGCTGCGAGTTCCGTTTCGCTGTGGCAGTCAATACTTATTGACTGCGGTATCCGAGGCTCTGGGTGTTTTTGCTTCTCTGGTCGATATGATACAGATGTATTGTGTGACCTGTTAGAGCTTGTCTCCAACCATCGTTGGCGATATGGGTAATATGGTCGGTCGAGGACCTGCGTATATTCTTGCTTTCTTCACTGTTCTGGTTCTGTAACATATTTTTCTTCTATAGCTGATCCCTTGGTTATTACTGCCCCAGAGAAACGCCAGAGTTTCCTTAGCAATGTATCAATTGCTCCGTCATGTTAAACTAGGCCCCTCCTTGATTTCTGAACCAAACCCCAAGTGAAATTGATAAATTTTGAAACCATAGAATGTTTGACCACTATATTTAAAGAAGACATGGATATCTTATTCTTCAGCAGCTCTGCCATTTCCCTCAGCTTCATCCGCATTGCCGCTACGTCAGGAACTCTGTTCAGAGAGATTTACTGATGCGACGCCCTCCAGTTTGATCTCTGTCATCTCCCATATAGCTGTGATTTTGAATGGATCGATCGGCGGATAACAAAATATTGGCATTTCTATTGACCACCGGTAGGGGATGACCTCGGAAACCCTATCTTAGTACGCAGATACAGCCTGTATACCCAATGTTGTTGCTCAGAATTGCGACTCATTAAACATGAATGGGCCTCACAAGGTGGTATCTGGGCGGCGGTGCCTCCAGTTCTTGTTTCTCTTTGTCAGAATGCTCATCCCTACCTGCCTTAGCGCCTTGAATACTCACCGTTGACGGCAACATTGGTAAACAATAGTGTACGACATCTGATGCGGCTTGCTACTACCGTTCTAGCATGTGATTCAAGAAATGGGACAGGGCTGGTGCTTCAAGTCTCTGGCACTGTTGAACCTGGCACGATGCTTCATCCAAGATTAATTGACAAGCGCGGGAACTGGAGGGCCATCATGGCGAAAAGGGAAGGGTTAGGGAGAGGTTGACATAAGTTGCGCCGACACGACTGGCGATGTACACACGAGACGAATTAGCATGCCCCGAGCTTGACCTCCGGATACTGAAATCGAAAACCCATGTTTAGCAGTTAATAAATATTAAATACTGCAGTCAACTCATAGTGCTGCTACAGCATGGTCCAAGAGCTCCCTCTGAGCTTCCCACATCAGCCAATCCGACCGTGTTGTTCTGTGAAATATGTGTCAGCAAGGATGAAACGAAGACTAATGGTCAGGTCGCAACTTACGGCAGCAATCCCATAGCGTTAATCTTCCAAATACCCAAACCAAGAGCCAGAATCTGCATTGCCACGTATAGGGCCTTAACCTGGAGCATTTGTCCCGAGTTGCTCGTCGTTTGGAATCGCTCAAAGGCCTGGTTTGTGTTCACCAGCCCCATCAACGGGTTCTTGAAGGCCATAAAGACCATCATGATGCTGAAGATCTGCAGCGAGTTTCCAGACATGTACATCATGATTGCTGTCATAGGGAGACCCTTGACGGGAGCTAGCGCAACTTCCCATGCCTTCTTGAGCTTCAACGTGTCCATCTCTTCGGGGGTCGGGGGCTTGCGCGGCGAGGCCTTGGCTTCTTTGCTCTGCTTCTGCAGTGTGTGTTAGTGTTTTGTATCTGGATGCGAAACGATCGAGAAGCGAGGCGTGCCTTGGAAAGGGTTGTGCCGGGGCCGTATCCGGGGGGGTCCGCGATGCCAGGGAGCTTCGTCTTTGGAGGAGGGGGCGATTCGAGCTGCGCGACCCAAAAGGGAACGCCGGACTTTGTGGAAGACATAGCTTCAGTTGATATGAATCTCAGTCGGAGTTGTGGAGTCGGGATAGTGCGCAAGGGATGGCGGGTAGTCGTCGTTGTCGTCGTTGTCGTCGTGGGAAGGCTGAGTGAGAGCACCAGCCAACTTGATGGCGGCGTTGTGTTCGTTCGCTGCGAGTGGCCTACTCCATGCAGTGGCGGCGCGCCGCCGGACCCAGCAGTTTTTCCGCTTAATTGCACCTGAGGCGTCTGTCACCGAGCGTTATCGATAGCGCTGTTGGGGTGACCCCTGGTCGCAATTTGGCTTACCTCAGTTGAGCTCCCCTTTCCACACCCGAAGACGCCGACGCCCAAGCGGTAACGAACGAGCAACGATCCCGACGACACTCTTCTATGTATCCACGGCGAAAAAACAAGCTGGACGGCCGGTAGCGACAACACATACCCGAACGCGACCGCAAACGCCTGACGATAACACATCGCTTTCCTCAGTGGCTTAGATCGCGGACACCTCGAGACGCACATGTGACGCCCCCCTCCTTCCACCCTCCACGGAAACCTGGTGCTGGACACGCATCCTGTCCAATTGGGTGGGCGATCGCGAGTACCGACGTGACGTCTCTGGGCCAAGCGTGAGGGGTTTGCTTGTCCCAACGGCGCCTATTCCGCATCCATCATCTGTCGCTTGCGTGAGGAGATTCCCCCGTCGCGAGGACGGTCGTAGCAGTACAAGTACGACACCATGTCGAGCTCCGCCGGTGGAGGGGACTCCAAGCTGTTTGCTCGGGTAAGCACTCTGTTCTTTGCCATGTCTCAGTCTTGTCGGGCGTGAAACCGGCCGACTTGCTATCACCACCTTCACAACTGCGCGATTCTATCCACCTTCCCGTCGTCTTCCATCTCCATCCGCTCTTGTCCCTGCGTCTCCAGTTCCGGTCGCGCAAGCCGTCCTCCTCCCTCCGTTCCCCCTCCCCCTCCTCCTCTCCCGCTCCGATGTCTCGGTCGATAAACCTTGGCCTAGCGACGCAATCCCAGAAATGGCCGCCATGTTCCTCGCATACATACCGCCGCCGACAAGTAACGTGTGGCTAAAAACTCCACAGGGCAAAGTAGCCGAGCTACGCCTCGAGCTGAACAGCGGAGGAAAGAAAGACAAGAACTATTCGTCGAAGAAGATTGCGCTTAAGAAGATTGTTGCCAACATGACCATGAGCAACAATGACATGGTCGCTCTCTTCCCCGATATCATTGGATGTATGCACATTCAGAGCTTGGAAATCAAGAAGATGTAGGGAACGACCAAGCTGCGCCTGTGAGGCCATCGTAGGCTGACAGCGAACAGGTGCTTTCTCTTCTTGGTCAACTACGCAAGGATGAGGCCCGAAATTGCAGTCAAGGCCATTCCAGTGCTAGAGCATGTAAGTCATTCAAACTTGATGGAAAGAGTAGCGCTGACGTGCAACAGGACATGGAAGACCACAACCCACTTGTACGGGCACTAGCTCTGCGAACGATATCGTACATTCACGTTCGAGAGTTTGTTGAAGCTACAGTTCCACTTGTCAAGCTCATGTTAAAGGATGGGGACCCTTATGTGCGCAAAACTGCTGCATTCTGCGTTGCCAAGCTTTATGATCATGACAGGCATATGGTGGAGGGCTCAGATCTGATTGACCGACTAAACGGGTTGCTCAGGGATGACAACCCTACCGTGGTTGCTAGCGCTTTGGCTGGTTTGATGGATATATGGGAACGCAGTGATGCTATCAAGCTCACCATCGACTACAGCAATGCTTCCAAAATGGTGGCGATTCTTCCTGATTGCTCTGAGTGAGTTACTTGATACAATATATATTCTAGACGTTGCTGACATAATGCGCCAACAGATGGGGCCAGACATATATCTTGGAGGCTTTAATGTCCTATGTCCCGCAGGAATCAGGAGAGGCAGTTCTCCTAGCTGAACGAATATCGCCGCGACTCTCGCACTCCAACTCATCAGTTGTGTTAACCTGCATTCGAGTCATTCTCTACCTGATGAACTACGTTGCCGATCAGAAACAGATCGCGGCACTTTGCAAGAAGCTATCGCCTCCCCTCGTCACCCTTCTCGCCAAGGGACCTGAGGTGCAGTACTTGGCTCTTCGCAATGCGCTTCTGATTCTCCAGCGACGGCCTGATGTCCTGAGGAACGATATCCGGGTATTCTTTTGCAAATACAATGACCCTATCTATGTCAAGGTTACCAAGCTGGAGCTCATCTTTATGCTTGCTACTGAAGACAATATCGACGAGGTCTTGACTGAGCTGCGGGAGTACGCCACGGAAATTGATGTTCACTTTGTGCGGAAGGCAGTGCGCGCCATCGGCAAGCTTGCCATTAAGATTGAGCCTGCGGCCAGACGGTGCATAAACCTGCTGTTGGAGCTTGTTGCGACCAAGGTCACATACATTGTGCAGGAAGCCACCGTCGTTATCCGAAACATCTTCCGAAAGTACCCCAACCAGTACGAATCCATCATCAGCACTCTTTGCGAACATCTCGACTCGCTAGATGAACCAGAGGCCAAGGCCGCCATGATCTGGGTGATTGGTCAATACGCCGATCGCATCGAGAACAGTGACGCTCTATTGGAGGACTTCTTGTATTCCTTTGCCGAGGAGCCAGTTGAAGTACAGCTGGCCCTGCTGACGGCGACGGTCAAGTTATTCATACAGCGTCCAACCAAGGGACAAGAGCTTGTGCCACGGGTCCTGAAGTGGGCTACGGAAGAAACTGACAACCCCGACCTTCGAGACAGGGCCTACATGTACTGGAGGCTGTTGTCTACGGATATGAATGCCGCAAAGAAGATTGTCATGGGCGAAAAACCAGCCATCACTGCTGAGTCGGAGAGACTGGACACCACGACACTGGAGGAGATGTGCCTCAACGTTGGTACCTTGGCAACCGTATATCTGAAGCCGGTGCAGACTGTCTTTAGATCGGCGCGGCCGCGAAAGCTCCAGGATTCGCCAGCCCTCCAGAAGCCAAACCTTGCCCCGGCCGGGGACAGCCAGAAGAGCCTCAGCATGTTTGGAAATGCCTCGCAGCCGACGGACATTGATCTCCGAAACAGGCAGGCAACGGATAATGGGAATGCCAATCTAGCGCAGGCGGTCAACGATGCGGATGAGTACTTCTCAAGTCTCGGCACGCAGCAGATGGCAGCCATGAACATTGATCCCGGGGATGATGTATTCGGGGGAGGCAGTGGTGATGGGACGGGATATGTTGTAAGCGCCCACGCACCCCAGGCGGTACTCCAGCCTACGCAAGGGCAGGGGAGCAACGGTGATCTATTGATGCTGTAAGTAATGAAAAGCTAGCGATGAAGCATTGCAGAATATGAATCAGGTTCGACGTAGTTCAACAGCGGCCATTGGTGGTGTTCTCCGACAGTGTGTCGTGCGCCATCCCGACCCCGACCGTCCTACTAGTTATGCAGTGATATGCAGTGACATGCAGCCTCCCATACGTGCACACGGTTTGAGGTCGGGTGGCATCGCGCCTCGTACGCTCTAGTTGCATCCATGCCGGAATCTAGACAGTCTGAGGGGGAGCGGTTGACTCGTTTTGGGCTGGTTCCAGAACTCTATCCCGATACGCATGGAACTGTGCCTGGGCAGCGTCGCAGCGACGAGGACGGGCCAAGGCAGGGACTTCGGGGAGCGAGAAAGGGCATTCGACTATTCCATCCATGGTTTCCACTCCGGGAAGCAAATATTGGGAATTATTGCGAAGCGCACAGGCAGAGAACAGGACCCTTGCAACCCTGTTCTTCAGGGTCAAAGATGGTGTGCACTCTGGAGTCTGCGGCGTCTCTGTCCCATGTCGTTGGATGCCACTACGGAGACAATTGTCAAGCTCAGCCAAGGCCGAGGCTTCTAGACCGACCGATTTGTCTGAGGTGCTGCGTCGTCGTCGTGCGCGTCGACGACTGTGGCGGTTAAGGTACGCTGCCGGTGCGCCAAAGTTATAGCAGGACAGGAAGGTATGCAGAGCAGGAAGGTATGCAGAATGGGGAATGGGGCCGTGTGAAGCTGACTCCTTTGGCTCTTTGGTGGGTTTAGATGCCTTCCAGGTTACTTTCAGAACACTCTTGTTCCAGCACTTGCCCGTTCATGAGCCCAGGTATAGTGTGCGAAATACAGTACAGCATCCGTAATTCTTTGCCGTTATCGAAAAGATTGGGCTAGAGTTCATCTCCGGAGCGGGCCAATAAATGGGCTTGGCATCTGGCGTCATGTTGACTGAGGTGATCAATGTTCCATCGGCCAATTCATTCATTACAACTTTCAGATGGACAATTAGCGGTTGCTTCTCCCCGCCCCCTTTAAAGTTATCGCACACTGAGGTCCTGTGGCCTGTAGGCTCCCAGTGGTAGGTGCGGGAGATAGCAGCCCAACGTAACCTGGTGGTCATCATGACGTTAGCAGAGACCGCTGCAACCACCGCAGTAAGACAAGACAGAGCGCCATTTCTTGCAAGAAGCACACAACGGAATGGTGAGGATGAAGACGGCGATGAGAACCAATACTGCCCTGCGCTGAGGGGACGGAGACGGGGACGGGGACGGAGTGGCAGAGTCCCGGGAATGAGGGAGCCAACCGGAAGGCATGACGAAATGCCAGTGCAGTTGATACTGTGCCCGTTAGGCGAGGGCAGGCTCGAGTCGACAAAGCCTCGGCTCCGCGCGCAGTCTGCAAGCGTGCCCATTCCCTGCTTGCCTGCTAACCAAGAGCCAACAAAGACTCGCGCGTGGGGGGGAATACAGTGCGGATAGGGCCGCGTGCAGTGGGTAGGCGGCCCGTCCGGATGCCCTTCCCCTTCAAGCGTGTTGGCTGGCGCCTTCTCTGGGGAAGCACAGCACCGCAAGCATTCTCCCATCCCTTCCCTGTCTCCATTGTTCTCGCCTTGACGGTACGAATACCTTGCCCGAGCATTGCACAATCACTGAACTCTGTCTCTTCCTCCCTCTCGCAACCATTCAATTTCGATAACCCCAAACCATCGTGTGCGCAACAACGCAGAAGAAAATCCCTGCCTATAACCAAGCCTCTTTCCGACGTCTCAGTCTTTCTTTGTTTTTGTTTTAAGTCTACCATTCTTTTTGCCGCCTCTGGGTAGGACCATCGTTCCTGTACCTGGTACGGCTGAGTAGCGTCCCTGTCCCAACGGAGGTACCCTCCAACCCTCCAATTCTTCCTCGCAGCGTGACGACTCGGCCAATCATCACGATACATCCCAGAGGCCAGCTTCCGGACCAGCTTCTGGACCAGCTCACCGACGGAGAGCAAAAAAGTCAGGTTAACACGGCATTGCTTGTTTCGATGGTGACAACGCCCTACTGTTATCTATATTTTCTCATCCGTGTCGATCGTCCTTAAGCTCGCCCATCTCACTCACACCATCTGGCTTGTCGGCTTGCGGGCCCACCCTTTCCTCTCGCCTCCTCTCGCCTCCTCTCTTCCTTGATTCTCCTCGGGCAAAGCTTCCAAATACTCCACCAAGAAGAGCCCACTCGAGCGCCCACTGGCACCGTCTTGGCCCAGACTCCACATCGGTCCCCACGGCCCAGCCGCCTGCCAGCCAGCTTGCTAGCCCTGCGTTGCGGTTGCGGTTGCGTTGCGTTGCGCTGCGTTGCGCTGC